>CAWUFW010000706.1:1800000-2056323 GCA_963921515.1 Calotriton arnoldi | reverse complement strand
GAACCTGGTGAAAGTCAGACAAGTCACCCCATCCTGGATTTCCCTGGGTGTCTAGCTTTCAATAAATGTATAGGTTTGCTAGGTTTCCCTAGGTGCCGGCAGAGCTAGGGTTCAAAATCTACAGCTAGGCACTTTGCATAAAAAGGGTCCGTTTTCACTCTGAAAATGTGGTGTGTCCACGTTGCGTTTTGGGCTGTTTCCTGTCGCGGGCACTAGGCCTCCCCACACAAGAGAGGAGCCATTTTCCTTGGAAGACTTTCGGGAATGCGGGGTGGGTGGAATTTTGTGGATCCACACAGATTCCAGAACTTTCCACCACAGAAATGTGAGGAAAATGTGTTTTTTTGGACAAATTTTGAGGTTTGCAAGGGATTATGGATAACAGAACCTGGTGAGAGCCAGACAAGTCACCCCATCCTGGATTCCCCTGGGTGTTTAGTTTTCAAAAATTTATAGGTTTGCTAGATTTCCCTAGGTGCCAGGAGAGCTAGGTTTCAAAATCTACAGCTAGGCACTTTGAAAAAAAGGGTCCGTTTTCACTGTGAAAATGTGGTGTGTCCACGTTGCGTTTTGGGCTGTTTCCTGTCGCAGGCACAAGGCCTACCCACACAAGTGAGGTACCATTTTTCTCGGAAGACTTTGGGGAATGCGGGGTGGGTGACATTTTCTGGATCCACGCAGATTCCAGAACTTTCCACCACGGAAATGTGAGGAAAATGTGGGTTTTTTGACAGATTTTGAGGTTTGCAAGGGATTCTGGGTAACAGAACCTGGTGAGAGCCACACAAGTCACCCCATCCTGAATTCCCCTGGTTGTCTAGTTTTCAAAAATGTATAGGTTTGCTAGGTTCCCTAAGTGCCGGCAGAGCTAGGGTTCAAAATCCACAGCTAGGCACTTTGAAAAAAAGGCTCAGTTTTTAGTGTGAAAATGTGGTGAGTTCACGTTGCGTTTTGGGCTGTTTCCTGTCGCGGGCACTAGGCCTACCCACACAAGCAAGGAACCATTTTTCTCGGAAGACTTTGGGGAATGCGGGGTGGGTGGAATTTTGTGGATCCACACAGATTCCAGAACTTTCCACAACAGAAATGTGATGAAAATGTGTTTTTTTTCACAAATTTTGAGGTTTGCAAGGGATTCTGGGTAACAGAACCTGGTGAGAGCCAGACAAGTCACCCCATCCTGGATTCCCCTGGGTGTCTAGTTTTCAAAAATGTATAGGTTTGCTAGGTTTCCCTAGGTGCCGGCAGAGCTAGGGTTCAAATACTACAGCTAGGAACTTTGCAAAACGAGGGTCCGTTTTCACTCTGAAAATGTGGTGTGTCCACGTTGTGTTTTGGGCTGTTTCCTGTCGCGGGCACTAGGCCTACCCACACAAGTGAGGAACCATTTTTCTCGGAAGACTTTGGGGAATGCGGGGTGGGTGGAATTTTGTGGATCCATACAGATTCCAGAACTTTCCACCACAGAAATGTGAGGAAAATTTGTTTTCTTTGACAAATTTTGAGGTTTGCAAGGGATTCTGGGTAACAGAACCTGGTGAGAGCCAGACAAGTCACCCCATCCTAGATTCCCCTGGGTGTCTAGGTTTTAAAAATGTATAGGTTTGCTAGGTTTCCCTAGGTTCCAGCAGAGCTAGAGTTCAAAATCTACAGCTAGGAACTTTGCAAAAAAAGGGTCTGTTTTCACTATGAAAATGTGGTGTGTCCACGTTGCGTTTTGGGCTGTTTCCTGTCGCGGGCACTAGGCCTACCAACACAAGTGAGGTACCATTTTTCTCTGAAGACTTTGGGGAATGCGGGGTGGCTGGAATTTTGTGGATCCACGCAGATTCCAGAACTTCCCACCACAGAAATGTGAGGAAAATGTGGGTTTTTTTACAAATGTTTAGGTTTGCAAGGGATTCTGGGTAACAGAACCTGGTGAAAGTCAGACAAGTCACACCATCCTGGATTTCCCTGGGTGTCTAGCTTTCAATAAATGTATAGGTTTGCTAGGTTTCCCTAGGTGCCGGCAGAGCTAGGGTTCAAAATCTACAGCTAGGCACTTTGAATAAAAAGGGTCCGTTTTCACTCTGAAAATGTGGTGTGTCCACGTTGCGTTTTGGGCTGTTTCCTGTCGCGGGCACTAGGCCTCCCCACACAAGTGAGGAGCCATTTTTCTCGGAAGACTTTCGGGAATGCGGGGTGGGTGGAATTTTGTGGATCCACACAGATTCCAGAACTTTCCACCACAGAAATGTGAGGAAAATGTGTTTTTTTGGACAAATTTTGAGGTTTGCAAGGGATTCTGGGTAACAGAACCTGGTGAGAGCCAGACAACTCACTTCATCCTGGATTCCCCTGGGTGTTTAGTTTTCAAAAATTTATAGGTTTGCTAGATTTCCCTAGGTGCCAGGAGAGCTAGGTTTCAAAATCTACAGCTAGGCACTTTGAAAAAAAAGGGTCCGTTTTCACTGTGAAAATGTGGTGTGTCCACGTTGCGTTTTGGGCCATTTCCTGTCACGGGCACTAGGCCTACCCACACAAGTGAGGGACCATTTTTCTTGGAAGACTTTGGGGAAGGCGGGGTGGGTGGAAGTTTGTGGATCCACGCTGATTCCAGAACTTTCCACCACAGAAATGTGAGGAAAATATGGTTTTTATTGACAAATTTTGAGGTTTGCAAGGGAGTCTGGGTAACAGAACCTGGTGAGAGCCAGACAAGTCACCCCATCCTAGATTCCCCAGGGTGTCTAGTTTTAAAAAATGTATAGGTTTGCTAGATTTCCCTAGGTGTCGGCAGAGCTAAGGTTCAAAACCTACAGGTAGGCACTTTGCAAAAAAAGGGTCAGTTTTCACTGTGAAAATGTGGTGTGTCCACATTGCGTTTTGGGCCGTTTGCTGTCGCGGACACTAGGCCTACCCACACACGTGAGGTACCATTTTTCTCGGAAGCCTTTGGGTAATGCGGGGTGGGTGAAATTTTCTGGATCCACGCAGATTCCAGAACTTTCCACCACGGAAATGTGAAGAAAATGTGGGGTTTTTGACAAATTTTAAGGTTTGCAAGGGATTCTGGGTAATAGAACCTGGTGAGAGCCACACAAGTCCCCCATCCTGGATTCCCCTGGGTGTCTAGTTTTCAAAAATGTATACGTTTGCTAGGTTTCCCTAGGTGCCAGCAGAGCTAGGGTTCAAAATCTACAGCTAGGCATTTTGAAAAAAAGGGTCAGTTTTTACTGTGAAAATGTGGTGTGTCCATGTTGCGTTTTGGGCTGTTTCCTGTCGCGGGCACTAGGCCTACCCACACAAGTGAGGAACCATTTTTCTCGGAAGACTTTGGGGAATGCGGGGTGGGTGGAATTTTGTGGATCCACACAGATTCCAGAACTTTCCACAACAGAAATGTGATGAAAATGTGTTTTTTTTTACAACTTTTGAGGTTTGCAAGGGATTCTGGGTAACAGAACCTGGTGAGAGCCAGACAAGTCACCCCATCCTGGATTCCCCTGGGTGTCTAGTTTTCAAAAATGTATAGGTTTGCTAGGTTTCCCTAGGTGCCGGCAGAGCTAGGGTTCAAAATCTACAGCTAGGAACTTTGCAAAACGAGGGTCCGTTTTCACTCTGAAAATGTGGTGTGTCCACGTTGCGTTTTGGGCTGTTTCCTGTTGCGGGCACTAGGCCTACCCACACAAGTGAGGAACCATTTTTCTCGGAAGACTTTGGGGAATGCGGGGTGGGTGGAATTTTGTGGATCCACACAGATTCCAGAACTTTCCACCACAGAAATGTGAGGAAAATTTGTTTTCTTTGACACATTTTGAGGTTTGCAAGGGATTCTGGGTAACAGAACCTGGTGAGAGCCAGACAAGTATCCCCATTCTGGATTCCCCTGGGTGTCTAGTTTTAAAAAATGTATAGGTTTGCTAGATTTCCCTAGGTGCCAGGAGAGCTAGGGTTCACAATCTACAGCTAGGGACTTAAAAAAAAAGGGTCCGTTTCACTGTGAAAATGTGGTGTGTCCACGTTGCGTTTTGGGCTGTTTCCTGTCGCAGGCACAAGGCCTACAACACAAGTGAGGTACCATTTTTCTCTGAAGACTTTGGGGAATATCGGGTGGCTGGAGTTTTGTGGATCCACGCAGATTCCAGAACTTCCCACCACAGAAATGTGAGGAAAATGTGTTTTTTTTTTACAAATGTTTAGGTTTGCAAGGGATTCTGGGTAACAGAACCTGGTGAAAGTCAGACAAGTCACCCCATCCTGGATTTCCCTGGGTGTCTAGTTTTCAAAAATGTATAGGTTTGCTAGGTTTCCCTAGGTGCCGGCAGAGCTAGGGTTCAAAGTCTACAGCTAGGCACTTTGCATAAAAAGGGTCCGTTTTCACTCTGAAAATGTGGTGTGTCCACGTTGCGTTTTGGGCTGTTTTCTGTCGCGGGCACTAGGCCTACCCACACAAGTGAGGAGCCATTTTTCTCGGAAGACTTTCGGGAATGCGGGGTGGGTGGAATTTTGTGGATCCACCCAGATTCCAGAACTTTCTACCACAGAAATGTGAGGAAAATATGGTTTTTATTGACAAATTTTGAGGTTTGCAAGGGAGTCTGGGTAACAGAACCTGGTGAGAGCCAGACAAGTCACCCCATCCTAGATTCCCCTGGGTGTCTAGTTTTAAAAAATGTATAGGTTTGCTAGATTTCCCTAGGTGTCGGCAGAGCTAAGGTTCAAAACCTACAGGTAGGCACTTTGCAAAAAAAGGGTCAGTTTTCACTGTGAAAATGTGGTGTGTCCACATTGCGTTTTGGGCCGTTTGCTGTCGCGGACACTAGGCCTACCCACACACGTGAGGTACCATTTTTCTCGGAAGCCTTTGGGGAATGCGGGGTGGGTAAAATTTTCTGGATCCACGCAGATTCCAGAACTTTCCACCACGGAAATGTGAAGAAAATGTGGGGTTTTTGACAAATTTTAAGGTTTGCAAGGGATTCTGGGTAATAGAACCTGGTGAGAGCCACACAAGTCCCCCATCCTGGATTCCCCTGGGTGTCTAGTTTTCAAAAATGTATACGTTTGCTAGGTTTCCCTAGGTGCCAGCAGAGCTAGGGTTCAAAATCTACAGCTAGGCATTTTGAAAAAAAAGGGTCCGTTTTTACTGTGAAAATGTGGTGTGTCCACGTTGCGTTTTGGGCTGTTTCCTGTCGCGGGCACTAGGCCTACCCACACAAGTGAGGAACCATTTTTCTCGGAAGACTTTGGGGAATGCGGGGTGGGTGGAATTTTGTGGATCCACACAGATTCCAGAACTTTCCACAACAGAAATGTGATGAAAATGTGTTTTTTTTCACACATTTTGAGGTTTGCAAGGGATTCTGGGTAACAGAACCTGGTGAGAGCCAGACAAGTCACCCCATCCTGGATTCCCCTGGGTGTCTAGTTTTCAAAAATGTATAGGTTTGCTAGGTTTCCCTAGGTGCCGGCAGAGCTAGGGTTCAAAATCTACAGCTAGGAACTTTGCAAAACGAGGGTCCGTTTTCACTCTGAAAATGTGGTGTGTCCACGTTGCGTTTTGGGCTGTTTCCTGTCGCGGGCACTAGGCCTACCCACACAAGTGAGGAACCATTTTTCTCGGAAGACTTTGGGGAATGCGGGGTGGGTGGAATTTTGTGGATCCACACAGATTCCAGAACTTTCCACCACAGAAATGTGAGGAAAATTTGTTTTCTTTGACAAATTTTGAGGTTTGCAAGGGATTCTGGGTAACAGAACCTGGTGAGAGCCAGACAAGTCACCCCATCCTAGATTCCCCTGGGTGTCTAGGTTTTAAAAATGTATAGGTTTGCTAGGTTTCCCTAGGTTCCAGCAGAGCTAGAGTTCAAAATCTACAGCTAGGAACTTTGCAAAAAAAGGGTCTGTTTTCACTATGAAAATGTGGTGTGTCCACGTTGCGTTTTGGGCTGTTTCCTGTCGCGGGCACTAGGCCTACCAACACAAGTGAGGTACCATTTTTCTCTGAAGACTTTGGGGAATGCGGGGTGGCTGGAATTTTGTGGATCCACGCAGATTCCAGAACTTCCCACCACAGAAATGTGAGGAAAATGTGTTTTTTTTTACAAATGTTTAGGTTTGCAAGGGATTCTGGGTAACAGAACCTGGTGAAAGTCAGACAAGTCACCCCATCCTGGATTTCCCTGGGTGTCTAGCTTTCAATAAATGTATAGGTTTGCTAGGTTTCCCTAGGTGCCGGCAGAGCTAGGGTTCAAAATCTACAGCTAGGCACTTTGCATAAAAAGGGTCCGTTTTCACTCTGAAAATGTGGTGTGTCCACGTTGCGTTTTGGGCTGTTTCCTGTCGCGGGCACTAGGCCTCCCCACACAAGAGAGGAGCCATTTTTCTCGGAAGACTTTCGGGAATGCGGGGTGGGTGGAATTTTGTGGATCCACACAGATTCCAGAACTTTCCACCACAGAAATGTGAGGAAAATGTGTTTTTTTGGACAAATTTTGAGGTTTGCAAGGGATTCTGGATAACAGAACCTGGTGAGAGCCAGGCAAGTCACCCCATCCTGGATTCCCCTGGGTGTTTAGTTTTCAAAAATTTATAGGTTTGCTAGATTTCCCTAGGTGCCAGGAGAGCTAGGTTTCAAAATCTACAGCTAGGCACTTTGAAAAAAAAGGGTCCGTTTTCACTGTGAAAATGTGGTGTGTCCACGTTGCGTTTTGGGCTGTTTCCTGTCGCAGGCACAAGGCCTACCCACACAAGTGAGGTACCATTTTTCTCGGAAGACTTTGGGGAATGCGGGGTGGGTGAAATTTTCTGGATCCATGCAGATTCCAGAACTTTCCACCACGGAAATGTGAGGAAAATGTGGGTTTTTTGACAGATTTTGAGGTTTGCAAGGGATTCTGGGTAACAGAACCTGGTGAGAGCCACACAAGTCACCCCATCCTGAATTCCCCTGGTTGTCTAGTTTTCAAAAATGTATAGGTTTGCTAGGTTCCCTAAGTGCCAGCAGAGCTAGGGTTCAAAATCCACAGCTAGGCACTTTGAAAAAAAGGCTCCGTTTTTAGTGTGAAAATGTGGTGAGTTCACGTTGCGTTTTGGGCTGTTTCCTGTCGCGGGCACTAGGCCTACCCACACAAGCAAGGAACCATTTTTCTCGGAAGACTTTGGGGAATGCGGGGTGGGTGGAATTTTGTGGATCCACACAGATTCCAGAACTTTCCACAACAGAAATGTGATGAAAATGTGTTTTTTTTCACAAATTTTGAGGTTTGCAAGGGATTCTGGGTAACAGAACCTGGTGAGAGCCAGACAAGTCACCCCATCCTGGATTCCCCTGGGTGTCTAGTTTTAAAAAATGTATAGGTTTGCTAGGTTTCCCTAGGTGCCGGCAGAGCTAGGGTTCAAAATCTACAGCTAGGAACTTTGCAAAACGAGGGTCCGTTTTCACTCTGAAAATGTGGTGTGTCCACGTTGTGTTTTGGGCTGTTTCCTGTCGCGGGCACTAGGCCTACCCACACAAGTGAGGAACCATTTTTCTCGGAAGACTTTGGGGAATGCGGGGTGGGTGGAATTTTGTGGATCCACACAGATTCCAGAACTTTCCACCACAGAAATGTGAGGAAAATTTGTTTTCTTTGACAAATTTTGAGGTTTGCAAGGGATTCTGGGTAACAGAACCTGATGAGAGCCAGACAAGTCACCCCATCCTAGATTCCCCTGGGTGTCTAGGTTTTAAAAATGTATAGGTTTGCTAGGTTTCCCTAGGTTCCAGCAGAGCTAGAGTTCAAAATCTACAGCTAGGAACTTTGCAAAAAAAGGGTCTGTTTTCACTATGAAAATGTGGTGTGTCCACGTTGCGTTTTGGGCTGTTTCCTGTCGCGGGCACTAGGCCTACCAACACAAGTGAGGAACCATTTTTCTCTGAAGACTTTGGGGAATGCGGGGTGGCTGGAATTTTGTGCATCCACGCAGATTCCAGAACTTCCCACCACAGAAATGTGAGGAAAATGTGGTTTTTTTTTACAAATGTTTAGGTTTGCAAGGGATTCTGGGTAACAGAACCTGGTGAAAGTCAGACAAGTCACACCATCCTGGATTTCCCTGGGTGTCTAGCTTTCAATAAATGTATAGGTTTGCTAGGTTTCCCTAGGTGCCGGCAGAGCTAGGGTTCAAAATCTACAGCTAGGCACTTTGAATAAAAGGGTCCGTTTTCACTCTGAAAATGTGGTGTGTCCACGTTGCGTTTTGGGCTGTTTCCTGTCGCGGGCACTAGGCCTCCCCACACAAGTGAGGAGCCATTTTTCTCGGAAGACTTTCGGGAATGCGGGGTGGGTGGAATTTTGTGGATCCACACAGATTCCAGAACTTTCCACCACAGAAATGTGAGGAAAATGTGTTTTTTGGAAAATTTTGAGGTTTGCAAGGGATTCTGGGTAACAGAACCTGGTGAGAGCCAGACAAGTCACTTCATCCTGGATTCCCCTGGGTGTTTAGTTTTCAAAAATTTATAGGTTTGCTAGATTTCCCTAGGTGCCAGGAGAGCTAGGTTTCAAAATCTACAGCTAGGCACTTTGAAAAAAAAGGGTCCGTTTTCACTGTGAAAATGTGGTGTGTCCACGTTGCGTTTTGGGCCATTTCCTGTCACGGGCACTAGGCCTACCCACACAAGTGAGGGACCATTTTTCTTGGAAGACTTTGGGGAATGCGGGGTGGGTGGAAGTCTGTGGATCCACGCTGATTCCAGAACTTTCCACCACAGAAATGTGAGGAAAATATGGTTTTTATTGACAAATTTTGAGGTTTGCAAGGGAGTCTGGGTAACAGAACCTGGTGAGAGCCAGACAAGTCACCCCATCCTAGATTCCCCTCGGTGTCTAGTTTTAAAAAATGTATAGGTTTGCTAGATTTCCCTAGGTGTCGGCAGAGCTAAGGTTCAAAACCTACAGGTAGGCACTTTGCAAAAAAAGGGTCAGTTTTCACTGTGAAAATGTGGTGTGTCCACATTGCGTTTTGGGCCGTTTGCTGTCGCGGACACTAGGCCTACCCACACGTGAGGTACCATTTTTCTCGGAAGCCTTTGGGGAATGCGGGGTGGGTGAAATTTTCTGGATCCACGCAGATTCCAGAACTTTCCACCACGGAAATGTGAAGAAAATGTGGGGTTTTTGACAAATTTTAAGGTTTGCAAGGGATTCTGGGTAATAGAACCTGGTGAGAGCCACACAAGTCCCCCATCCTGGATTCCCCTGGGTGTCTAGTTTTCAAAAATGTATACGTTTGCTAGGTTTCCCTAGGTGCCAGCAGAGCTAGGGTTCAAAATCTACAGCTAGGCATTTTGAAAAAAAAGGGTCAGTTTTTACTGTGAAAATGTGGTGTGTCCATGTTGCGTTTTGGGCTGTTTCCTGTCGCGGGCACTAGGCCTACCCACACAAGTGAGGAACCATTTTTCTCGGAAGACTTTGGGGAATGCGGGGTGGGTGGAATTTTGTGGATCTACACAGATTCCAGAACTTTCCACAACAGAAATGTGATGAAAATGTGTTTTTTTTTACAACTTTTGAGGTTTGCAAGGGATTCTGGGTAACAGAACCTGGTGAGAGCCAGACAAGTCACCCCATCCTGGATTCCCCTGGGTGTCTAGTTTTCAAAAATGTATAGGTTTGCTAGGTTTCCCTAGGTGCCGGCAGAGCTAGGGTTCAAAATCTACAGCTAGGAACTTTGCAAAACGAGGGTCCGTTTTCACTCTGAAAATGTGGTGTGTCCACGTTGCGTTTTGGGCTGTTTCCTGTCGCGGGCACTAGGCCTACCCACACAAGTGAGGAACCATTTTTCTCGGAAGACTTTGGGGAATGCGGGGTGGGTGGAATTTTGTGGATCCACACAGATTCCAGAACTTTCCACCACAGAAATGTGAGGAAAATTTGTTTTCTTTGACAAATTTTGAGGTTTGCAAGGGATTCTGGGTAACAGAACCTGGTGAGAGCCAGACAAGTATCCCCATTCTGGATTCCCCTGGGTGTCTAGTTTTAAAAAATGTATAGGTTTGCTAGATTTCCCTAGGTGCCAGGAGAGCTAGGGTTCACAATCTACAGCTAGGGACTTAAAAAAAAAAGGGTCCGTTTCACTGTGAAAATGTGGTGTGTCCACGTTGCGTTTTGGGCTGTTTCCTGTCGCAGGCACAAGGCCTACAACACAAGTGAGGTACCATTTTTCTCTGAAGACTTTGGGGAATATCGGGTGGCTGGAATTTTGTGGATCCACGCAGATTCCAGAACTTCCCACCACAGAAATGTGAGGAAAATGTGTTTTTTTTTTACAAATGTTTATGTTTGCAAGGGATTCTGGGTAACAGAACCTGGTGAGAGCCAGACAAGTCACCCCATCCTGGATTCCCCTGGGTGTTTAGTTTTCAAAAATGTATAGGTTTGCTAGGTTTCCCTAGGTGCCAGGAGAGCTAGGTTTCAAAATCTACAGCTAGGCACTTTGAAAAAAAATGGTCCGTTTTCACTGTGAAAATGTGGTGTGTCCACGTTGCGTTTTGGGCCGTTTCCTGTCGCGGGCACTAGGCCTACCCACACAAGTGAGGGACCATTTTTCTTGGAAGACTTTGGGAAATGCGGGGTGGGTGGAAGTTTGTGGATCCACGCTGATTCCAGAACTTTCCACCACAGAAATGTGAGGAAAATATGGTTTTTATTGACAAATTTTGAGGTTTGCAAGGGAGTTTGGGTAACAGAACCTGGTGAGAGCCAGACAAGTCACCCCATCCTAGATTCCCCTGGGTGTCTAGTTTTCAAAAATGTATAGGTTTGCTAGGTTTCCCTAGGTGCCGGCAGAGCTAAGGTTCAAAATCTACAGCTAGGAACTTTGCAAAAAAGGGTCTGTTTTCACTATGAAAATGTGGTGTGTCCACGATGCGTTTTGGGCTGTTTCCTGTCGCGGGCACAAGGCCTACCCACACAAGTGAGGTACCATTTTTCTCTGAAGACTTTGGGGAATGCGGGGTGGCTGGAATTTTGTGGATCCACGCAGATTCCAGAACTTTCCACCACAGAAATGTGAGGAAAATGTGTTTTTTTTTACAAATGTTTAGGTTTGCAAGGGATTCTGGGTAACAGAACCTGGTGAGAGCCAGACAAGTCACCCCATCCTGGATTTTCCTAGGTGTCTAGTTTTCAAAAATGTATGGGTTTGCAAGGTTTCCCTAGGTGCCGGCAGAGCTAGTGTTCAAAATATACAGCTAGGCACTTTGCAAAACGAGGGTCCGTTTTCACTGTGAAAATGTGGTGTGTCCACATTGCGTTTTGGGCCATTTGCTGTCGCGGACACTAGGCCTAGCCACACAAGTGAGGGACCATTTTTCTTGGAAGACTTTGGGGAATGCGGGGTGGGTCGAAGTTTGTGGATCCACGCTGATTCCAGAACTTTCCACCACAGAAATGTGAGGAAAATATGGTTTTTATTGACAAATTTTGAGGTTTGCAAGGGAGTCTGGGTAACAGAACCTGGTGAGAGCCAGACAAGTCACCCCATCCTAGATTCCCCTGGGTGTCTAGTTTTAAAAAATGTATAGGTTTGCTAGATTTCCCTAGGTGTCGGCAGAGCTAAGGTTCAAAACCTACAGGTAGGCACTTTGCAAAAAAAGGGTCAGTTTTCACTGTGAAAATGTGGTGTGTCCACATTGCGTTTTGGGCCGTTTGCTGTCGCGGACACTAGGCCTACCCACACACGTGAGGTACCATTTTTCTCGGAAGCCTTTGGGGAATGCGGGGTGGGTAAAATTTTCTGGATCCACGCAGATTCCAGAACTTTCCACCACGGAAATGTGAAGAAAATGTGGGGTTTTTGACAAATTTTAAGGTTTGCAAGGGATTCTGGGTAATAGAACCTGGTGAGAGCCACACAAGTCCCCCATCCTGGATTCCCCTGGGTGTCTAGTTTTCAAAAATGTATACGTTTGCTAGGTTTCCCTAGGTGCCAGCAGAGCTAGGGTTCAAAATCTACAGCTAGGCATTTTGAAATAAAAGGGTCAGTTTTTACTGTGAAAATGTGGTGTGTCCACGTTGCGTTTTGGGCTGTTTCCTGTCGCGGGCACTAGGCCTACCCACACAAGTGAGGAACCATTTTTCTCGGAAGACTTTTGGGAATGCGGGGTGGGTGGAATTTTGTGGATCCACACAGATTCCAGAACTTTCCACAACAGAAATGTGATGAAAATGTGTTTTTTCCACACATTTTGAGGTTTGCAAGGGATTCTGGGTAACAGAACCTGGTGAGAGCCAGACAAGTCACCCCATCCTGGATTCCCCTGGGTGTCTAGTTTTCAAAAATGTATAGGTTTGCTAGGTTTCCCTAGGTGCCGGCAGAGCTAGGGTTCAAAATCTACAGCTAGGAACTTTGCAAAACGAGGGTCCGTTTTCACTCTGAAAATGTGGTGTGTCCACGTTGCGTTTTGGGCTGTTTCCTGTCGCGGGCACTAGGCCTACCCACACAAGTGAGGAACCATTTTCTCGGAAGACTTTGGGGAATGCGGGGTGGGTGGAATTTTGTGGATCCACACAGATTCCAGAACTTTCCACCACAGAAATGTGAGGAAAATTTGTTTTCTTTGACAAATTTTGAGGTTTGCAAGGGATTCTGGGTAACAGAACCTGGTGAGAGCCAGACAAGTATCCCCATTCTGGATTCCCCTGGGTGTCTAGTTTTAAAAATGTATAGGTTTGCTAGATTTCCCTAGGTGCCAGGAGAGCTAGGGTTCACAATCTACAGCTAGGGACTTAAAAAAAAAGGGTCCGTTTCACTGTGAAAATGTGGTGTGTCCACGTTGCGTTTTGGGCTGTTTCCTGTCGCAGGCACAAGGCCTACAACACAAGTGAGGTACCATTTTTCTCTGAAGACTTTGGGGAATATCGGGTGGCTGGAATTTTGTGGATCCACGCAGATTCCAGAACTTCCTACCACAGAAATGTGAGGAAAATGTGTTTTTTTTTACAAATGTTTATGTTTGCAAGGGATTCTGGGTAACAGAACCTGGTGAGAGCCAGACAAGTCACCCCATCCTGGATTCCCCTGGGTGTTTAGTTTTCAAAAATGTATAGGTTTGCTAGGTTTCCCTAGGTGCCAGGAGAGCTAGGTTTCAAAATCTACAGCTAGGCACTTTGAAAAAAATGGTCCGTTTTCACTGTGAAAATGTGGTGTGTCCACGTTGCGTTTTGGGCCGTTTCCTGTCGCGGGCACTAGGCCTACCCACACAAGTGAGGGACCATTTTTCTTGGAAGACTTTGGGAAATGCGGGGTGGGTGGAAGTTTGTGGATCCACGCTGATTCCAGAACTTTCCACCACAGAAATGTGAGGAAAATATGGTTTTTATTGACAAATTTTGAGGTTTGCAAGGGAGTTTGGGTAACAGAACCTGGTGAGAGCCAGACAAGTCACCCCATCCTAGATTCCCCTGGGTGTCTAGTTTTCAAAAATGTATAGGTTTGCTAGGTTTCCCTAGGTGCCGGCAGAGCTAAGGTTCAAAATCTACAGCTAGGAACTTTGCAAAAAAAGGGTCTGTTTTCACTATGAAAATGTGGTGTGTCCACGATGCGTTTTGGGCTGTTTCCTGTCGCGGGCACAAGGCCTACCCACACAAGTGAGGTACCATTTTTCTCTGAAGACTTTGGGGAATGCGGGGTGGCTGGAATTTTGTGGATCCACGCAGATTCCAGAACTTTCCACCACAGAAATGTGAGGAAAATGTGTTTTTTTTACAAATGTTTAGGTTTGCAAGGGATTCTGGGTAACAGAACCTGGTGAGAGCCAGACAAGTCACCCCATCCTGGATTTTCCTAGGTGTCTAGTTTTCAAAAATGTATGGGTTTGCAAGGTTTCCCTAGGTGCCGGCAGAGCTAGTGTTCAAAATATACAGCTAGGCACTTTGCAAAACGAGGGTCCGTTTTCACTGTGAAAATGTGGTGTGTCCACATTGCGTTTTGGGCCATTTGCTGTCGCGGACACTAGGCCTAGCCACACAAGTGAGGGACCATTTTTCT
Organism: Calotriton arnoldi; assembly: GCA_963921515.1. NCBI lineage: Eukaryota > Metazoa > Chordata > Amphibia > Caudata > Salamandridae > Calotriton > Calotriton arnoldi. Next base: position 2,042,304 of record CAWUFW010000706.1, on the reverse strand, counting down.
TGGAAGACTTTGGGGAATGCGGGGTGGGTCGAAGTTTGTGGATCCACGCTGATTCCAGAACTTTCCACCACAGAAATGTGAGGAAAATATGGTTTTTATTGACAAATTTTGAGGTTTGCAAGGGAGTCTGGGTAACAGAACCTGGTGAGAGCCAGACAAGTCACCCCATCCTAGATTCCCCTGGGTGTCTAGTTTTAAAAAATGTATAGGTTTGCTAGATTTCCCTAGGTGTCGGCAGAGCTAAGGTTCAAAACCTACAGGTAGGCACTTTGCAAAAAAAGGGTCAGTTTTCACTGTGAAAATGTGGTGTGTCCACATTGCGTTTTGGGCCGTTTGCTGTCGCGGACACTAGGCCTACCCACACACGTGAGGTACCATTTTTCTCGGAAGCCTTTGGGGAATGCGGGGTGGGTAAAATTTTCTGGATCCACGCAGATTCCAGAACTTTCCACCACGGAAATGTGAAGAAAATGTGGGGTTTTTGACAAATTTTAAGGTTTGCAAGGGATTCTGGGTAATAGAACCTGGTGAGAGCCACACAAGTCCCCCATCCTGGATTCCCCTGGGTGTCTAGTTTTCAAAAATGTATACGTTTGCTAGGTTTCCCTAGGTGCCAGCAGAGCTAGGGTTCAAAATCTACAGCTAGGCATTTTGAAATAAAAGGGTCAGTTTTTACTGTGAAAATGTGGTGTGTCCACGTTGCGTTTTGGGCTGTTTCCTGTCGCGGGCACTAGGCCTACCCACACAAGTGAGGAACCATTTTTCTCGGAAGACTTTTGGGAATGCGGGGTGGGTGGAATTTTGTGGATCCACACAGATTCCAGAACTTTCCACAACAGAAATGTGATGAAAATGTGTTTTTTTCCACACATTTTGAGGTTTGCAAGGGATTCTGGGTAACAGAACCTGGTGAGAGCCAGACAAGTCACCCCATCCTGGATTCCCCTGGGTGTCTAGTTTTCAAAAATGTATAGGTTTGCTAGGTTTCCCTAGGTGCCGGCAGAGCTAGGGTTCAAAATCTACAGCTAGGAACTTTGCAAAAACGAGGGTCCGTTTTCACTCTGAAAATGTGGTGTGTCCACGTTGCGTTTTGGGCTGTTTCCTGTCGCGGGCACTAGGCCTACCCACACAAGTGAGGAACCATTTTCTCGGAAGACTTTGGGGAATGCGGGGTGGGTGGAATTTTGTGGATCCACACAGATTTCAGAACTTTCCACCACAGAAATGTGAGGAAAATGTGTTTTCTTTGACACATTTTGAGGTTTGCAAGGGATTCTGGGTAACAGAACCTGGTGAGAGCCAGACAAGTCACCCCATCCTAGATTCCCCTGGGTGTCTAGGTTTTAAAAATGTATAGGTTTGCTAGGTTTCCCTAGGTTCCAGCAGAGCTAGAGTTCAAAATCTACAGCTAGGAACTTTGCAAAAAAAGGGTCTGTTTTCACTATGAAAATGTGGTGTGTCCACGTTGCGTTTTGGGCTGTTTCCTGTCGCGGGCACTAGGCCTACCAACACAAGTGAGGTACCATTTTTCTCTGAAGACTTTGGGGAATGCGGGGTGGCTGGAATTTTGTGGATCCACGCAGATTCCAGAACTTCCCACCACAGAAATGTGAGGAAAATGTGTTTTTTTTTACAAATGTTTAGGTTTGCAAGGGATTCTGGGTAACAGAACCTGGTGAAAGTCAGACAAGTCACCCCATCCTGGATTTCCCTGCGTGTCTAGCTTTCAATAAATGTATAGGTTTGCTAGGTTTCCCTAGGTGCCGGCAGAGCTAGGGTTCAAAATCTACAGCTAGGCACTTTGCATAAAAAGAGTCCGTTTTCACTCTGAAAATGTGGTGTGTCCACGTTGCGTTTTGGGCTGTTTCCTGTCGCGGGCACTAGGCCTCCCCACACAAGAGAGGAGCCATTTTTCTCGGAAGACTTTCGGGAATGCGGGGTGGGTGGAATTTTGTGGATCCACACAGATTCCAGAACTTTCCACCACAGAAATGTGAGGAAAATGTGTTTTTTTTGACAAATTTTGAGGTTTGCAAGGGATTCTGGATAACAGAACCTGGTGAGAGCCAGACAAGTCACCCCATCGTGAATTCCCCTGGGTGTTTAGTTTTCAAAAATTTATAGGTTTGCTAGATTTCCCTAGGTGCCAGGAGAGCTAGGTTTCGAAATCTACAGCTAGGCACTTTGAAAAAAAAGGGTCAGTTTTCACTGTGAAAATGTGGTGTGTCCACGTTGCGTTTTGGGCTGTTTCCTGTCGCAGGCACAAGGCCTACCCACACAAGTGAGGTACCATTTTTCTCGGAAGACTTTGGGGAATGCGGGGTGGGTGAAATTTTCTGGATCCACGCAGATTCCAGAACTTTCCACCACGGAAATGTGAGGAAAATGTGGGTTTTTGACAGATTTTGAGGTTTGCAAGGGATTCTGGGTAACAGAACCTGGGGAGAGCCACACAAGTCACCCCATCCTGAATTCCCCTGGGTGTCTAGTTTTCAAAAATGTATAGGTTTGCTAGGTTCCCTAAGTGCCGGCAGAGCTAGGGTTCAAAATCCACAGCTAGGCACTTTGAAAAAAAGGCTCCGTTTTTAGTGTGAAAATGTGATGTGTTCACGTTGCGTTTTGGGCTGTTTCCTGTCGCGGGCACTAGGCCTACCCACACAAGAGAGGAGCCATTTTTCTCGGAAGACTTTCGGGAATGCGGGGTGGGTGGAATTTTGTGGATCCACACAGATTCCAGAACTTTCCACCACAGAAATGTGAGGAAAATGTGTTTTTTTTGACAAATTTTGAGGTTTGCAAGGGATTCTGGATAACAGAACCTGGTGAGAGCCAGACAAGTCACCCCATCCTGGATTCCCCTGGGTGTTTAGTTTTCAAAAATTTATAGGTTTGCTAGATTTCCCTAGGTGCCAGGAGAGCTAGGTTTCAAAATCTACAGCTAGGCACTTTGAAAAAAAAGGGTCAGTTTTCACTGTGAAAATGTGGTGTGTCCACGTTGCGTTTTGGGCCGTTTCCTGTCACGGGCACTAGGCCTACCCACACAAGTGAGGGACCATTTTTCTTGGAAGACTTTGGGGAATGCGGGGTGGGTGGAAGTTTGTGGATCCACGCTGATTCCAAAACTTTCCACCACAGAAATGTGAGGAAAATATGGTTTTTATTGACAAATTTTGAGGTTTGCAAGGGAGTCTGGGTAACAGAACCTGGTGAGAGCCAGACAAGTCACCCCATCCTAGATTCCCCTGGGTGTCTAGTTTTAAAAAATGTATAGGTTTGTTAGATTTCCCTAGGTGTCGGCAGAGCTAAGGTTCAAAACCTACAGGTAGGCACTTTGCAAAAAAAGGGTCAGTTTTCACTTTGAAAATGTGGTGTGTCCACATTGCGTTTTGGGCCGTTTGCTGTCGCGGACACTAGGCCTACCCACACACGTGAGGTACCATTTTTCTCGGAAGCCTTTGGGGAATGCGGGGTGGGTGAAATTTTCTGGATCCACGCAGATTCCAGAACTTTCCACCACGGAAATGTGAGGAAAATGTGGGGTTTTTGACAAATTTTAAGGTTTGCAAGGGATTCTGGGTAATAGAACCTGGTGAGAGCCACACAAGTCCCCCATCCTGGATTCCCCTGGGTGTCTAGTTTTCAAAAATGTATACGTTTGCTAGGTTTCCCTAGGTGCCAGCAGAGCTAGGGTTCAAAATCTACAGCTAGGCATTTTGAAAAAAAAGGGTCAGTTTTTACTGTGAAAATGTGGTGTGTCCACGTTGCGTTTTGGGCTGTTTCCTGTCGCGGGCACTAGGCCTACCCACACAAGTGAGGAACCATTTTTCTCAGAAGACTTTGGGGAATGCGGGGTGGTTGGAATTTTGTGGATCCACACAGATTCCAGAACTTACCACAACAGAAATGTGATGAAAATGTGTTTTTTTTCACAAATTTTGAGGTTTGCAAGGGATTCTGGGTAAGCAGAACCTGGTGAGAGCCAGACAAGTCACCCCATCCTGGATTCCCCTGGGTGTCTAGTTTTCAAAAATGTATAGGTTTGCTAAGTTTCCCTAGGTGCCGGCAGAGCTAGGGTTCAAAATCTACAGCTAGGAACTTTGCAAAACGAGGGTCCGTTTTCACTCTGAAAATGTAGTGTGTTCACGTTGCGTTTTGGGCTGTTTCCTGTCACGGGCACCAGGCCTACCCACACAAGTGAGGAACCATTTTTCTCGGAAGACTTTGGGGAATGCGGGGTGGGTGGAATTTTGTGGATCCACACAGATTCCAGAACTTTCCACCACAGAAATGTGAGGAAAATTTGTTTTCTTTGACAAATTTTGAGGTTTGCAAGGGATTCTGGGTAACAGAACCTGGTGAGAGCCAGACAAGTATCCCCATTCTGGATTCCCCTGGGTGTCTAGTTTTAAAAAATGTATAGGTTTGCTAGATTTCCCTAGGTGCCAGGAGAGCTAGGGTTCACAATCTACAGCTAGGGACTTAAAAAAAAAAGGGTCCGTTTCACTGTGAAAATGTGGTGTGTCCACGTTGCGTTTTGGGCTGTTTCCTCTCGCGGGCACTAGGCCTACCAACACAAGTGAGGTACCATTTTTCTCTGAAGACTTTGGGGAATGCGGGGTGGCTGGAATTTTGTGGATCCACGCAGATTCCAGAACTTCCCACCACAGAAATGTGAGGAAAATGTGTTTTTTTTTTACAAATGTTTAGGTTTGCAAGGGATTCTGGGTAACAGAACCTGGTGAAAGTCAGACAAGTCACCCCATCCTGGATTTCCCTGGGTGTCTAGCTTTCAATAAATGTATAGGTTTGCTAGGTTTCCCTAGGTGCCGGCAGAGCTAGGGTTCAAAATCTACAGCTAGGCACTTTGCATAAAAAGAGTCCGTTTTCACTCTGAAAATGTGGTGTGTCCACGTTGCGTTTTGGGCTGTTTCCTGTCGCGGGCACTAGGCCTCCCCACACAAGAGAGGAGCCATTTTTCTCGGAAGACTTTCGGGGAATGCGGGGTGGGTGGAATTTTGTGGATCCACACAGATTCCAGAACTTTCCACCACAGAAATGTGAGGAAAATGTGTTTTTTTTGACAAATTTTGAGGTTTGCAAGGGATTCTGGATAACAGAACCTGGTGAGAGCCAGACAAGTCACCCCATCCTGGATTCCCCTGGGTGTTTAGTTTTCAAAAATTTATAGGTTTGCTAGATTTCCCTAGGTGCCAGGAGAGCTAGGTTTCGAAATCTACAGCTAGGCACTTTGAAAAAAAAGGGTCAGTTTTCACTGTGAAAATGTGGTGTGTCCACGTTGCGTTTTGGGCTGTTTCCTGTCGCAGGCACAAGGCCTACCCACACAAGTGAGGTACCATTTTTCTCGGAAGACTTTGGGGAATGCGGGGTGGGTGAAATTTTCTGGATCCACGCAGATTCCAGAACTTTCCACCACGGAAATGTGAGGAAAATGTGGGTTTTTTGACAGATTTTGAGGTTTGCAAGGGATTCTGGGTAACAGAACCTGGGGAGAGCCACACAAGTCACCCCATCCTGAATTCCCCTGGGTGTCTAGTTTTCAAAAATGTATAGGTTTGCTAGGTTCCTTAAGTGCCGGCAGAGCTAGGGTTCAAAATCCACAGCTAGGCACTTTGAAAAAAAGGCTCAGTTTTTAGTGTGAAAATGTGATGTGTTCACGTTGCGTTTTGGGCTGTTTCCTGTCGCGGGCACTAGGCCTACCCACACAAGAGAGGAGCCATTTTTCTCGGAAGACTTTCGGGAATGCGGGGTGGGTGGAATTTTGTGGATCCACACAGATTCCAGAACTTTCCACCACAGAAATGTGAGGAAAATGTGTTTTTTTTGACAAATTTTGAGGTTTGCAAGGGATTCTGGATAACAGAACCTGGTGAGAGCCAGACAAGTCACCCCATCCTGGATTCCCCTGGGTGTTTAGTTTTAAAAAATTTATAGGTTTGCTAGATTTCCCTAGGTGCCAGGAGAGCTAGGTTTCAAAATCTACAGCTAGGCACTTTGAAAAAAAGGGTCAGTTTTCACTGTGAAAATGTGGTGTGTCCACGTTGCGTTTTGGGCCGTTTCCTGTCACGGGCACTAGGCCTACCCACACAAGTGAGGGACCATTTTTCTTGGAAGACTTTGGGGAATGCGGGGTGGGTGGAAGTTTGTGGATCCACGCTGATTCCAAAACTTTCCACCACAGAAATGTGAGGAAAATATGGTTTTTATTGACAAATTTTGAGGTTTGCAAGGGAGTCTGGGTAACAGAACCTGGTGAGAGCCAGACAAGTCACCCCATCCTAGATTCCCCTGGGTGTCTAGTTTTAAAAAATGTATAGGTTTGTTAGATTTCCCTAGGTGTCGGCAGAGCTAAGGTTCAAAACCTACAGGTAGGCACTTTGCAAAAAAAGGGTCAGTTTTCACTTTGAAAATGTGGTGTGTCCACATTGCGTTTTGGGCCGTTTGCTGTCGCGGACACTAGGCCTACCCACACACGTGAGGTACCATTTTTCTCGGAAGCCTTTGGGGAATGCGGGGTGGGTGAAATTTTCTGGATCCACGCAGATTCCAGAACTTTCCACCACGGAAATGTGAGGAAAATGTGGGGTTTTTGACAAATTTTAAGGTTTGCAAGGGATTCTGGGTAACAGAACCTGGTGAGAGCCACACAAGTCCCCCATCCTGGATTCCCCTGGGTGTCTAGTTTTCAAAAATGTATACGTTTGCTAGGTTTCCCTAGGTGCCAGCAGAGCTAGGGTTCAAAATCTACAGCTAGGCATTTTGAAAAAAAGGGTCAGTTTTCACTGTGAAAATGTGGTGTGTCCACGTTGCGTTTTGGGCTGTTTCCTGTCGCGGGCACTAGGCCTACCCACACAAGTGAGGAACCATTTTTCTCAGAAGACTTTGGGGAATGCGGGGTGGTTGGAATTTTGTGGATCCACACAGATTCCAGAACTTACCACAACAGAAATGTGATGAAAATGTGTTTTTTTCACAAATTTTGAGGTTTGCAAGGGATTCTGGGTAAGCAGAACCTGGTGAGAGCCAGACAAGTCACCCCATCCTGGATTCCCCTGGGTGTCTAGTTTTCAAAAATGTATAGGTTTGCTAAGTTTCCCTAGGTGCCGGCAGAGCTAGGGTTCAAAATCTACAGCTAGGCACTTTGCAAAACGAGGGTCCGTTTTCACTCTGAAAATGTAGTGTGTTCACGTTGCGTTTTGGGCTGTTTCCTGTCACGGGCACCAGGCCTACCCACACAAGTGAGGAACCATTTTCTCGGAAGACTTTGGGGAATGCGGGGTGGGTGGAATTTTGTGGATCCACACAGATTCCAGAACTTTCCACCACAGAAATGTGAGGAAAATTTGTTTTCTTTGACAAATTTTGAGGTTTGCAAGGGATTCTGGGTAACAGAACCTGGTGAGAGCCAGACAAGTCATCCCCATTCTGGATTCCCCTGGGTGTCTAGTTTTAAAAAATGTATAGGTTTGCTAGATTTCCCTAGGTGCCAGGAGAGCTAGGGTTCACAATCTACAGCTAGGGACTTAAAAAAAAAAGGGTCCGTTTCACTGTGAAAATGTGGTGTGTCCACGTTGCGTTTTGGGCTGTTTCCTGTCGCGGGCACAAGGCCTACAACACAAGTGAGGTACCATTTTTCTCTGAAGACTTTGGGGAATATCGGGTGGCTGGAATTTTGTGGATCCACGCAGATTCCAGAACTTCCCACCACAGAAATGTGAGGAAAATGTGTTTTTTTTGACAAATGTTTAGGTTTGCAAGGGATTCTGGGTAACAGAACCTGGTGAAAGTCAGACAAGTCACCCCATCCTGGATTTCCCTGGGTGTCTAGTTTTCAAAAATTTATAGGTTTGCTAGGTTTCCCTAGGTGCCGGCAGAGCTAGGGTTCAAAGTCTACAGCTAGGCACTTTGCATAAAAAAGGTCCGTTTTCACTCTGAAAATGTGGTGTGTCCACGTTGCGTTTTGGGCTGTTTTCTGTCGCGGGCACTAGGCCTACCCACACAAGTGAGGAGCCATTTTTCTCGGAAGACTTTCGGGAATGCGGGGTGGGTGGAATTTTGTGGATCCACACAGATTCCAGAACTTTCCACCACAGAAATTTGAGGAAAATTTGGTTTTTTTGACAAATTTTGAGGTTTGCAAGGGATTCTGGGTAACAGATCCTGGTGAGAGCCAGACAAGTCACCCCATCCTGGATTCCCCTGGGTGTCTAGTTTTCCAAAATGTATAGGTTTGCTAGATTTCCCTAGGTGCCAGGAGAGCTAGGTTTCAAAATCTACAGCTAGGCACTTTGAAAAAAAATGGTCCGTTTTCACTGTGAAAATGTGGTGTGTCCACGTTGCGTTTTGGGCCGTTTCCTGTCGCGGGCACTAGGCCTACCCACACAAGTGAGGGACCATTTTTCTTGGAAGACTTTGGGAAATGCAGGGTGGGTGGAAGTTTGTGGATCCACGCTGATTCCAGAACTTTCCACCACAGAAATGTGAGGAAAATATGGTTTTTATTGACAAATTTTGAGGTTTGCAAGGGAGTTTGGGTAACAGAACCTGGTGAGAGCCAGACAAGTCACCCCATCCTAGATTCCCCTGGGTGTCTAGTTTTCAAAAATGTATAGGTTTGCTAATTTTCCCTAGGTGCCGGCAGAGCTAGGGTTCAAAATCTACAGCTAGGAACTTTGCAAAAGAAGGGTCTGTTTTCACTATGAAAATGTGGTGTGTCCACGTTGCGTTTTGGGCTGTTTCCTGTCGCGGGCACAAGGCCTACCCACACAAGTGAGGTACCATTTTTCTCTGAAGACTTTGGGGAATGCGGGGTGGCTGGAATTTTGTGGATCCACGCAGATTCCAGAACTTTCCACCACAGAAATGTGAGGAAAATGTGTTTTTTTTTACAAATGTTTAGGTTTGCAAGGGATTCTGGGTAACAGAACCTGGTGAGAGCCAGACAAGTCACCCCATCCTGGATTTTCCTAGGTGTCTAGTTTTCAAAAATGTATGGGTTTGCAAGGTTTCCCTAGGTGCCGGCAGAGCTAGTGTTCAAAATATACAGCTAGGCACTTTGCAAAACGAGGGTCCGTTTTCACTGTGAAAATGTGGTGTGTCCACGTTGCGTTTTGGGCCGTTTCCTGTCACGGGCACTAGGCCTACCCACACAAGTGAGGGACCATTTTTCTTGGAAGACTTTGGGGAATGCGGGGTGGGTGGGAGTTTGTGGATCCATGCTCATTCCAGAACTTTCCACCACAGAAATGTGAGGAAAATATGGTTTTTATTGACAAATATTGAGGTTTGCAAGGGAGTTTGGGTAACAGAACCTGGTGAGAGCCAGACAAGTCACCCCATCCTAGATTCCCCTGGGTGTCTAGTTTTCAAAAATGTATAGGTTTGCTAGATTTCGCTAGGTGTCGGCAGAGCTAAGGTTCAAAACCTACAGGTAGGCACTTTGCAAAAAAAGGGTCAGTTTTCACTGTGAAAATGTGGTGTGTCCACATTGCGTTTTGGGCCATTTGCTGTCGCGGACACTAGGCCTAGCCACACAAGTGAGGGACCATTTTTCTTGGAAGACTTTGGGGAATGCGGGGTGGGTGGAAGTTTGTGGATCCACGCTGATTCCAGAACTTTCCACCACAGAAATGTGAGGAAAATATGGTTTTTATTGACAAATTTTGAGGTTTGCAAGGGAGTCTGGGTAACGGAACCTGGTGAGAGCCAGACAAGTCACCCCATCCTAGATTCCCCTGGGTGTCTAGTTTTAAAAAATGTATAGGTTTGCTAGATTTCCCTAGGTGTCGGTAGAGCTAAGGTTCAAAACCTACAGGTAGGCACTTTGCAAAAAAAGGGTCAGTTTTCACTGTGAAAATGTGGTGTGTCCACATTGCGTTTTGGGACGTTTGCTGTCGCGGACACTAGGCCTACCCACACACGTGAGGTACCATTTTTCTCGGAAGCCTTTGGGGAATGCGGGGTGGGTAAAATTTTCTGGATCCACGCAGATTCCAGAACTTTCCACCACGGAAATGTGAAGAAAATGTGGGGTTTTTGACAAATTTTAAGGTTTGCAAGGGATTCTGGGTAATAGAACCTGGTGAGAGCCACACAAGTCCCCCATCCTGGATTCCCCTAGGTGTCTAGTTTTCAAAAATGTATACGTTTGCTAGGTTTCCCTAGGTGCCAGCAGAGCTAGGGTTCAAAATCTACAGCTAGGCATTTTGAAAAAAAAGGGTCAGTTTTTACTGTGAAAATGTGGTGTGTCCACGTTGCGTTTTGGGCTGTTTCCTGTCGCGAGCACTAGGCCTACCCACACAAGTGAGGAACCATTTTTCTCGGAAGACTTTGGAGAATGCGGGGTGGGTGGAATTTTGTGGATCCACACAGATTCCAGAACTTTCCACCACAGAAATGTGATGAAAATGTGTTCTTTTTTCACAAATTTTGAGGTTTGCAAGGGATTCTGGGTAACAGAACCTGGTGAGAGCCAGACAAGTCACCCCATCCTGGATTCCCCTGGGTGTCTAGTTTTCAAAAATGTATAGGTTTGCTAGGTTTCCCTAGGTGCCGGCAGAGCTAGGGTTCAAAATCTACAGCTAGGAACTTTGCAAAACGAGGGTCCGTTTTCACTCTGAAAATGTGGTGTGTCCACGTTGCGTTTTGGGCTGTTTCCTGTCGCGGGCACTAGGCCTACCCACACAAGTGAGGAACCATTTTTCTCGGAAGACTTTGGGGAATGCGGGGTGGGTGGAATTTTGTGGATCCACACAGATTCCAGAACTTTCCACCACAGAAATGTGAGGAAAATTTGTTTTCTTTGACAAATTTTGAGGTTTGCAAGGGATTCTGGGTAACAGAACCTGGTGAGAGCCAGACAAGTCACCCCATTCTGGATTCCCCTGGGTGTCTAGTTTTAAAAAATGTATAGGTTTGCTAGATTTCCCTAGGTGCCAGGAGAGCTAGGGTTCAAAATCTACAGCTAGGGACTTAAAAAAAAAAGGGTCCGTTTCACTGTGAAAATGTGGTGTGTCCACGTTGCGTTTTGGGCTGTTTCCTGTCGCGGGCACAAGGCCTACAACACAAGTGAGGTACCATTTTTCTCTGAAGACTTTGGGGAATGCGGGGTGGCTGGAATTTTGTGGATCCACGCAGATTCCAGAACTTCCCACCACAGAAATGTGAGGAAAATGTGTTTTTTTTGACAAATGTTTAGGTTTGCAAGGGATTCTGGGTAACAGAACCTGGTGAAAGTCAGACAAGTCACCCCATCCTGGATTTCCCTGGGTGTCTAGTTTTCAAAAATTTATAGGTTTGCTAGGTTTCCCTAGGTGCCGGCAGAGCTAGGGTTCAAAGTCTACAGCTAGGCACTTTGCATAAAAAGGGTCCGTTTTCACTCTGAAAATGTGGTGTGTCCACGTTGCGTTTTGGGCTGTTTTCTGTCGCGGGCACTAGGCCTACCCACACAAGTGAGGAGCCATTTTTCTCGGAAGACTTTCGGGAATGCGGGGTGGGTGGAATTTTGTGGATCCACACAGATTCCAGAACTTTCCACCACAGAAATGTGAGGAAAATTTGGTTTTTTTGACAAATTTTGAGGTTTGCAAGGGATTCTGGGTAACAGAACCTGGTGAGAGCCAGACAAGTCACCCCATCCTGGATTCCCCTGGGTGTCCAGTTTTCAAAAATGTATAGGTTTGCTAGATTTCCCTAGGTGCCAGGAGAGCTATGTTTCAAAATCTACAGCTAGGCACTTTGAAAAAAATGGTCCGTTTTCACTGTGAAAATGTGGTGTGTCCACGTTGCGTTTTGGGCCGTTTCCTGTCGCGGGCACTAGGCCTACCCACACAAGTGAGGGACCATTTTTCTTGGAAGACTTTGGGAAATGCGGGTGGGTGGAAGTTTGTGGATCCACGCTGATTCCAGAACTTTCCACCACAGAAATGTGAGGAAAATATGGTTTTTATTGACAAATTTTGAGGTTTGCAAGGGAGTTCTGGGTAACAGAACCTGGTGAGAGCCAGACAAGTCACCCCATCCTAGATTCCCCTGGGTGTCTAGTTTTCAAAAATGTATAGGTTTGCTAGGTTTCCCTAGGTGCCGGCAGAGCTAGAGTTCAAAATCTACAGCTAGGAACTTTGCAAAAAAGGGTCTGTTTTCACTATGAAAATGTGGTGTGTCCACGTTGCGTTTTGGGCTGTTTCCTGTCGCGGGCACTAGGCCTACCCACACAAGTGAGGGACCATTTTTCTTGGAAGACTTTGGGGAATGCCGGGTGGGTGGAAGTTTGTGGATCCATGCAGATTCCAGAACTTTCCACCACAGAAATGTGAGGAAAATATGGTTTTTATTGACAAATTTTGAGGTTTGCAAGGGAGTTCTGGGTAACAGAACCTGGTGAGAGCCAGACAAGTCACCCCATCCTGGATTCCCCTGGGTGTCTAGTTTTCAAAAATGTATAGGTTTGCTAGATTTCCCTAGGTGTCGGCAGAGCTAGGGTTCAAAACCTACAGGTAGGCATTTTGCAAAAAAAGGGTCAGTTTTCACTGTGAAAATGTGGTGTGTCCACGTTGCGTTTTGGGCTGTTTTCTGTCGCGGGCACTAGGCCTACCCACACAAGTGAGGAGCCATTTTTCTCGGAAGACTTTCGGGAATGTGGGGTGGGTGGAATTTTGTGGATCCACACAGATTCCAGAACTTTCCACCACAGAAATGTGAGGAAAATTTGGTTTTTTGACAAATTTTGAGGTTTGCAAGGGATTCTGGGTAACAGAACCTGGTGAGAGCCAGACAAGTCACCCCATCCTGGATTCCCCTGGGTGTCTAGTTTTCAAAAATGTATAGGTTTGCTAGATTTTCCTAGGTGCCAGGAGAGCTAGGTTTCAAAATCTACAGATAGGCACTTTGAAAAAAAATGGTCCGTTTTCACTGTGAAAATGTGGTGTGTTCACGTTGCGTTTTGGGCCGTTTCCTGTCGCGGGCACTAGGCCTACCCACACAAGTGAGGGACCATTTTTCTTGGAAGACTTTGGGAAATGCGGGTGGGTGGAAGTTTGTGGATCCACGCTGATTCCAGAACTTTCCACCACAGAAATGTGAGGAAAATATGGTTTTTATTGACAAATTTTGAGGTTTGCAAGGGAGTTTGGGTAACAGAACCTGGTGAGAGCCAGACAAGTCACCCCATCCTAGATTCCCCTGGGTGTCTAGTTTTCAAAAATGTATAGGTTTGCTAGGTTTCCCTAGGTGCCGGCAGAGCTAGAGTTCAAAATCTACAGCTAGGCACTTTGCAAAAAAGGGTCTGTTTTCACTATGAAAATGTGGTGTGTCCACGTTGCGTTTTGGGCTGTTTCCTGTCGCGGGAACTAGGCCTACCCACACAAGTGAGGGACCATTTTTCTTGGAAGACTTTGGGGAATGCCGGGTGGGTGGAAGTTTGTGGATCCATGCTGATTCCAGAACTTTCCACCACAGAAATGTGAGGAAAATATGGTTTTTATTGACAAATTTTGAGGTTTGCAAGGGAGTTCTGGGTAACAGAACCTGGTGAGAGCCAGACAAGTCACCCCATCCTAGATTCCCCTGGGTGTCTAGTTTTCAAAAATGTATAGGTTTGCTAGATTTCCCTAGGTGTCGGTAGAGCTAAGGTTCAAAACCTACAGATAGGCATTTTGAAAAAAAGGGTCAGTTTTTACTGTGAAAATGTGGTGTGTCCACGTTGCGTTTTGGGCTGTTTCCTGTCGCGGGCACTAGGCCTACCCACACAAGTGAGGAACCATTTTTCTCGGAAGACTTTGGGGAATGCGGGGTGGGTGGAATTTTGTGGATCCACACAGATTCCAGAACTTTCCACAACAGAAATGTGATGAAAATTTGTTTTTTTTCACAAATTTTGAGGTTTGCAAGGGATTCTGGGTAACAGAACCTGGTGAGAGCCAGACAAGTCACCCCATCCTGGATTCCCCTGGGTGTCTAGTTTTCAAAAATGTATAGGTTTGCTAGGTTTCCCTAGGTGCCGGCAGAGCTAGGGTTCAAAATCTACAGCTAGGAACTTTGCAAAACGAGGGTCCGTTTTCACTCTGAAAATGTGGTGTGTCCACGTTGCGTTTTGGGCTGTTTTCTGTCGCGGGCACTAGGCCTACCCACACAAGTGAGGAGCCATTTTTCTCGGAAGACTTTCGGGGAATGCGGGGTGGGTGGAATTTTGTGGATCCACACAGATTCCAGAACTTTCCACCACAGAAATGTGAGGAAAATGTGGTTTTTTTGACAAATTTTGAGGTTTGCAAGGGATTCTGGGTAACAGAACCTGGTGAGAGCCAGACAAGTCACCCCATCCTGGATTCCCCTGGGTGTCTAGTTTTCAAAAATGTATAGGTTTGCTAGATTTCCCTAGGTGTCGGCAGAGCTAAGGTTCAAAACCTACAGGTAGGCATTTTGAAAAAAAAGGGTCAGTTCTTACTGTGAAAATGTGGTGTGTCCACGTTGCGTTTTGGGCTGTTTTCTGTCGCGGGCACTAGGCCTACCCACACAAGTGAGGAGCCATTTTTCTCGGAAGACTTTCGGGAATGTGGGGTGGGTGGAATTTTGTGGATCCACACAGATTCCAGAACTTTCCACCACAGAAATGTGAGGAAAATTTGGTTTTTTTGACAAATTTTGAGGTTTGCAAGGGATTCTGGGTAACAGAACCTGGTGAGAGCCAGACAAGTCACCCCATCCTGGATTCCCCTGGGTGTCCAGTTTTCAAAAATGTATAGGTTTGCTAGATTTCCCTAGGTGCCAGGAGAGCTATGTTTCAAAATCTACAGCTAGGCACTTTGAAAAAAAATGGTCCGTTTTCACTGTGAAAATGTGGTGTGTCCACGTTGCGTTTTGGGCCGTTTCCTGTCGCGGGCACTAGGCCTACCCACACAAGTGAGGGACCATTTTTCTTGGAAGACTTTGGGAAATGCGGGGTGGGTGGAAGTTTGTGGATCCACGCTGATTCCAGAACTTTCCACCACAGAAATGTGAGGAAAATATGGTTTTTATTGACAAATTTTGAGGTTTGCAAGGGAGTTTGGGTAACAGAACCTGGTGAGAGCCAGACAAGTCACCCCATCCTAGATTCCCCTGGGTGTCTAGTTTTCAAAAATGTATAGGTTTGCTAGGTTTCCCTAGGTGCCGGCAGAGCTAGAGTTCAAAATCTACAGCTAGGAACTTTGCAAAAAAAGGGTCTGTTTTCACTATGAAAATGTGGTGTGTCCACGTTGCGTTTTGGGCTGTTTCCTGTCGCGGGAACTAGGCCTACCCACACAAGTGAGGGACCATTTTTCTTGGAAGACTTTGGGGAATGCCGGGTGGGTGGAAGTTTGTGGATCCATGCTGATTCCAGAACTTTCCACCACAGAAATGTGAGGAAAATATGGTTTTTATTGACAAATTTTGAGGTTTGCAAGGGAGTTTGGGTAACAGAACCTGGTGAGAGCCAGACAAGTCACCCCATCCTAGATTCCCCTGGGTGTCTAGTTTTAAAAAATGTATAGGTTTGCTAGATTTCCCTAGGTGTCGGCAGAGCTAAGGTTCAAAACCTACAGATAGGCATTTTGAAAAAAAGGGTCAGTTTTTACTGTGAAAATGTGGTGTGTCCACGTTGCGTTTTGGGCTGTTTCCTGTCGCGGGCACTAGGCCTACCCACACAAGTGAGGAACCATTTTTCTCGGAAGACTTTGGGGAATGCGGGGTGGGTGGAATTTTGTGGATCCACACAGATTCCAGAACTTTCCACAACAGAAATGTGATGAAAATGTGTTTTTTTTCACAAATTTTGAGGTTTGCAAGGGATTCTGGGTAACAGAACCTGGTGAGAGCCAGACAAGTCACCCCATCCTGGATTCCCCTGGGTGTCTAGTTTTCAAAAATGTATAGGTTTGCTAGGTTTCCCTAGGTGCCGGCAGAGCTAGGGTTCAAAATCTACAGCTAGGAACTTTGCAAAACGAGGGTCCGTTTTCACTCTGAAAATGTGGTGTGTCCACGTTGCGTTTTGGGCTGTTTTCTGTCGCGGGCACTAGGCCTACCCACACAAGTGAGGAGCCATTTTTCTCGGAAGACTTTCGGGAATGCGGGGTGGGTGGAATTTTGTGGATCCACACAGATTCCAGAACTTTCCACCACAGAAATGTGAGGAAAATTTGGTTTTTTTGACAAATTTTGAGGTTTGCAAGGGATTCTGGGTAACAGAACCTGGTGAGAGCCAGACAAGTCACCCCATCCTGGATTCCCCTGGGTGTCTAGTTTTCAAAAATGTATAGGTTTGCTAGATTTCCCTAGGTGTCGGCAGAGCTAAGGTTCAAAACCTACAGGTAGGCATTTTGAAAAAAAAAGGGTCAGTTTTTACTGTGAAAATGTGGTGTGTCCACGTTGCGTTTTGGGCTGTTTTCTGTCGCGGGCACTAGGCCTACCCACACAAGTGAGGAGCCATTTTTCTCGGAAGACTTTCGGGAATGTGGGGTGGGTGGAATTTTGTGGATCCACACAGATTCCAGAACTTTCCACCACAGAAATGTGAGGAAAATTTGGTTTTTTTGACAAATTTTGAGGTTTGCAAGGGATTCTGGGTAACAGAACCTGGTGAGAGCCAGACAAGTCACCCCATCCTGGATTCCCCTGGGTGTCCAGTTTTCAAAAATGTATAGGTTTGCTAGATTTCCCTAGGTGCCAGGAGAGCTATGTTTCAAAATCTACAGCTAGGCACTTTGCAAAAAAATGGTCCGTTTTCACTGTGAAAATGTGGTGTGTCCACGTTGCGTTTTGGGCCGTTTCCTGTCGCGGGCACTAGGCCTACCCACACAAGTGAGGGACCATTTTTCTTGGAAGACTTTGGGAAATGCGGGGTGGGTGGAAGTTTGTGGATCCACGCTGATTCCAGAACTTTCCACCACAGAAATGTGAGGAAAATATGGTTTTTATTGACAAATTTTGAGGTTTGCAAGGGAGTTTGGGTAACAGAACCTGGTGAGAGCCAGACAAGTCACCCCATCCTAGATTCCCCTGGGTGTCTAGTTTTCAAAAATGTATAGGTTTGCTAGGTTTCCCTAGGTGCCGGCAGAGCTAGAGTTCAAAATCTACAGCTAGGAACTTTGCAAAAAAAGGGTCTGTTTTCACTATGAAAATGTGGTGTGTCCACGTTGCGTTTTGGGCTGTTTCCTGTCGCGGGAACTAGGCCTACCCACACAAGTGAGGGACCATTTTTCTTGGAAGACTTTGGGGAATGCCGGGTGGGTGGAAGTTTGTGGATCCATGCTGATTCCAGAACTTTCCACCACAGAAATGTGAGGAAAATATGGTTTTTATTGACAAATTTTGAGGTTTGCAAGGGAGTTCTGGGTAACAGAACCTGGTGAGAGCCAGACAAGTCACCCCATCCTAGATTCCCCTGGGTGTCTAGTTTTAAAAAATGTATAGGTTTGCTAGATTTCCCTAGGTGTCGGCAGAGCTAAGGTTCAAAACCTACAGATAGGCATTTTGAAAAAAAAGGGTCAGTTTTTACTGTGAAAATGTGGTGTGTCCACGTTGCGTTTTGGGCTGTTTCCTGTCGCGGGCACTAGGCCTACCCACACAAGTGAGGAACCATTTTTCTCGGAAGACTTTGGGGAATGCGGGGTGGGTGGAATTTTGTGGATCCACACAGATTCCAGAACTTTCCACAACAGAAATGTGATGAAAATGTGTTTTTTTTTACAACTTTTGAGGTTTGCAAGGGATTCTGGGTAACAGAACCTGGTGAGAGCCAGACAAGTCACCCCATCCTGGATTCCCCTGGGTGTCTAGTTTTCAAAAATGTATAGGTTTGCTAGGTTTCCCTAGGTGCCGGCAGAGCTAGGGTTCAAAATCTACAGCTAGGAACTTTGCAAAACGAGGGTCCGTTTTCACTCTGAAAATGTGGTGTGTCCACGTTGCGTTTTGGGCTGTTTTCTGTCGCGGGCACTAGGCCTACCCACACAAGTGAGGAGCCATTTTTCTCGGAAGACTTTCGGGAATGCGGGGTGGGTGGAATTTTGTGGATCCACACAGATTCCAGAACTTTCCACCACAGAAATGTGAGGAAAATATGGTTTTTATTGACAAATTTTGAGGTTTGCAAGGGATTCTGGGTAACAGAACCTGGTGAGAGCCAGACAAGTCACCCCATCCTGGATTCCCCTGGGTGTCTAGTTTTCAAAAATGTATAGGTTTGCTAGATTTTCCTAGGTGCCAGGAGAGCTAGGTTTCAAAATCTACAGATAGGCACTTTGAAAAAAATGGTCCGTTTTCACTGTGAAAATGTGGTGTGTCCACGTTGCGTTTTGGGCCGTTTCCTGTCGCGGGCACTAGGCCTACCCACACAAGTGAGGGACCATTTTTCTTGGAAGACTTTGGGAAATGCGGGGTGGGTGGAAGTTTGTGGATCCATGCTGATTCCAGAACTTTCCACCACAGAAATGTGAGGAAAATATGGTTTTTATTGACAAATTTTGAGGTTTGCAAGGGAGTTTGGGTAACAGAACCTGGTGAGAGCCAGACAAGTCACCCCATCCTAGATTCCCCTGGGTGTCTAGTTTTAAAAAATGTATAGGTTTGCTAGGTTTCCCTAGGTGCCGGCAGAGCTAGAGTTCAAAATCTACAGCTAGGAACTTTGCAAAAAAAGGGTCTGTTTTCACTATGAAAATGTGGTGTGTCCACGTTGCGTTTTGGGCTGTTTCCTGTCGCGGGAACTAGGCCTACCCACACAAGTGAGGTACCATTTTTCTTGGAAGACTTTGGGGAATGCCGGGGTGGGTGGAAGTTTGTGGATCCATGCTGATTCCAGAACTTTCCACCACAGAAATGTGAGGAAAATATGGTTTTTATTGACAAATTTTGAGGTTTGCAAGGGAGTTCTGGGTAACAGAACCTGGTGAGAGCCAGACAAGTCACCCCATCCTAGATTCCCCTGGGTGTCTAGTTTTAAAAAATGTATAGGTTTGCTAGATTTCCCTAGGTGTCGGCAGAGCTAAGGTTCAAAACCTACAGATAGGCATTTTGAAAAAAAGGGTCAGTTTTTACTGTGAAAATGTGGTGTGTCCACGTTGCGTTTTGGGCTGTTTCCTGTCGCGGGCACTAGGCCTACCCACACAAGTGAGGAACCATTTTTCTCGGAAGACTTTGGGGAATGCGGGGTGGGTGGAATTTTGTGGATCCACACAGATTCCAGAACTTTCCACAACAGAAATGTGATGAAAATGTGTTTTTTTTCACAAATTTTGAGGTTTGCAAGGGATTCTGGGTAACAGAACCTGGTGAGAGCCAGACAAGTCACCCCATCCTGGATTCCCCTGGGTGTCTAGTTTTCAAAAATGTATAGGTTTGCTAGGTTTCCCTAGGTGCCGGCAGAGCTAGGGTTCAAAATCTACAGCTAGGAACTTTGCAAAACGAGGGTCCGTTTTCACTCTGAAAATGTGGTGTGTCCACGTTGCGTTTTGGGCTGTTTTCTGTCGCGGGCACTAGGCCTACCCACACAAGTGAGGTAGCCATTTTTCTCGGAAGACTTTCGGGAATGCGGGGTGGGTGGAATTTTGTGGATCCACACAGATTCCAGAACTTTCCACCACAGAAATGTGAGGAAAATTTGGTTTTTTGACAAATTTTGAGGTTTGCAAGGGATTCTGGGTAACAGAACCTGGTGAGAGCCAGACAAGTCACCCCATCCTGGATTCCCCTGGGTGTCTAGTTTTCAAAAATGTATAGGTTTGCTAGATTTCCCTAGGTGTCGGCAGAGCTAAGGTTCAAAACCTACAGGTAGGCATTTTGCAAAAAAAGGGTCAGTTTTCACTGTGAAAATGTGGTGTGTCCACGTTGCGTTTTGGGCTGTTTTCTGTCGCGGGCACTAGGCCTACCCACACAAGTGAGGAGCCATTTTTCTCGGAAGACTTTCGGGAATGTGGGGTGGGTGGAATTTTGTGGATCCACACAGATTCCAGAACTTTCCACCACAGAAATGTGAGGAAAATTTGGTTTTTTTGACAAATTTTGAGGTTTGCAAGGGATTCTGGGTAACAGAACCTGGTGAGAGCCAGACAAGTCACCCCATCCTGGATTCCCCTGGGTGTCCAGTTTTCAAAAATGTATAGGTTTGCTAGATTTCCCTAGGTGCCAGGCAGAGCTAGGGTTCAAAATCTACAGCTAGGCACTTTGAAAAAAATGGTCCGTTTTCACTGTGAAAATGTGGTGTGTCCACGTTGCGTTTTGGGCTGTTTCCTGTCGCGGGCACTAGGCCTACCCACACAAGTGAGGGACCATTTTTCTTGGAAGACTTTGGGGAATGCGGGGTGGGTGGAAGTTTGTGGATCCACGCTGATTCCAGAACTTTCCACCACAGAAATGTGAGGAAAATATGGTTTTTATTGACAAATTTTGAGGTTTGCAAGGGAGTTCTGGGTAACAGAACCTGGTGAGAGCCAGACAAGTCACCCCATCCTGGATTCCCCTGGGTGTCTAGTTTTCAAAAATGTATAGGTTTGCTAGGTTTCCCTAGGTGCCGGCAGAGCTAGAGTTCAAAATCTACAGCTAGGAACTTTGCAAAAAAAGGGTCTGTTTTCACTATGAAAATGTGGTGTGTCCACGTTGCGTTTTGGGCTGTTTCCTGTCGCGGGAACTAGGCCTACCCACACAAGTGAGGGACCATTTTTCTTGGAAGACTTTGGGGAATGCCGGGTGGGTGGAAGTTTGTGGATCCATGCAGATTCCAGAACTTTCCACCACAGAAATGTGAGGAAAATATGGTTTTTATTGACAAATGTTTGAGGTTTGCAAGGGAGTTCTGGGTAACAGAACCTGGTGAGAGCCAGACAAGTCACCCCATCCTGGATTCCCCTGGGTGTCTAGTATTAAAAAATGTATAGGTTTGCTAGATTTCCCTAGGTGCCGGCAGAGCTAGGGTTCAAAACCTACAGCTAGGCACTTTGCAAAAAAAGGGTCCGTTTTCACTGTGAAAATGTGGTGTGTCCACGTTGCGTTTTGGGCTGTTTCCTGTCGCGGGCACTAGGCCTACCCACACAAGTGAGGAACCATTTTTCTCGGAAGACTTTGGGGAATGCGGGGTGGGTGGAATTTTGTGGATCCACACAGATTCCAGAACTTTCCACAACAGAAATGTGATGAAAATGTGTTTTTTTGCACAAATTTTGAGGTTTGCAAGGGATTCTGGGTAACAGAACCTGGTGAGAGCCAGACAAGTCACCCCATCCTGGATTCCCCTGGGTGTCTAGTTTTCAAAAATGTATAGGTTTGCTAGGTTTCCCTAGGTGCCGGCAGAGCTAGGGTTCAAAATCTACAGCTAGGCACTTTGCAAAACAAGGGTCCGTTTTCACTGTGAAAATGTGGTGTGTCCACGTTGCGTTTTGGGCTGTTTCCTGTCGCGGGCACTAGGCCTACCCACACAAGTGAGGAGCCATTTTTCTCGGAAGACTTTCGGGAATGCGGGGTGGGTGGAATTTTGTGGATCCACGCAGATTCCAGAACTTTCCACCACAGAAATGTGAGGAAAATTTGGTTTTTTTGACAAACTTTGAGGTTTGCAAGGGATTCTGGGTAGCAGAACCTGGTGAGAGCCAGACAAGTCACCCCATCCTGGATTCCCCTGGGTGTCTAGTTTTCAAAAATGTATAGGTTTGCTAGGTTTCCCTAGGTGCCGGCAGAGCTAGGGTTCAAAATCTACAGCTAGGAACTTTGCAAAAAAAGGGTCTGTTTTCACTATGAAAATGTGGTGTGTCCACATTGCGTTTTGGGCTGTTTCCTGTCGTGGGCACAAGGCCTACCCACACAAGTGAGGTACCATTTTTCTCTGAAGACTTTGGGGAATGCGGGGTGGCTGGAATTTTGTGGATCCACGCAGATTCCAGAACTTCCCACCACAGAAATGTGAGGAAAATGTGTTTTTTTTGACAAATGTTTAGGTTTGCAAGGGATTCTGGGTAACAGAACCTGGTGAGAGCCAGACAAGTCACCCCATCCTGGATTTTCCTAGGTGTCTAGTTTTCAAAAATGTATGGGTTTGCAAGGTTTCCCTAGGTGCCGGCAGAGCTAGTGTTCAAAATATACAGCTAGGCACTTTGCAAAATGAGGGTCCGTTTCCACTGTGAAAATGTGGTGTGTCCACGTTGCGTTTTGGGCCGTTTCCTGTCGCGGGCACTAGGCCTACCCACACAAGTGAGGGACCATTTTTCTTGGAAGACTTTGGGGAATGCGGGGTGGGTGGAAGTTCGTGGATCCACGCTGATTCCAGAACTTTCCACCACAGAAATGTGAGGAAAATATGTTTTTTATTGACAAATTTTGAGGTTTGCAAGGGAGTTTGGGTAACAGAACCTGGTGAGAGCCAGACAAGTCACCCCATCCTAGATTCCCCTGGGTGTCTAGTTTTCAAAAATGTATAGGTTTGCTAGATTTCCCTAGGTGTCGGCAGAGCTAAGGTTCAAAACCTACAGGTAGGCACTTTGCAAAAAAGGGTCAGTTTTCACTGTGAAAATGTGGTGTGTCCACGTTGCGTTTTGGGCCGTTTGCTGTCGCGGACACTAGGCCTACCCACACACGTGAGGTACCATTTTTCTCGGAAGCCTTTGGGGAATGCGGGGTGGGTAACATTTTCTGGATCCACGCAGATTCCAGAACTTTCCACCACGGAAATGTGAGGAAAATGTGGGGTTTTTGACAAATTTTAAGGTTTGCAGGGGATTGTGGGTAATAGAACCTGGTGAGAGCCACACAAGTCCCACATCCTGGATTCCCCTGGGTGTCTAGTTTTCAAAAATGTATAGGTTTGCTAGGTTTCCGTAGGTGCCGGCAGAGCTAGGGTTCAAAATCTACAGCTAGGCACTTTGAAAAAAAAGGGTCAGTTTTTACTGTGAAATGTGGTGTGTCCCCGTTGCGTTTTGGGCTGTTTCCTGTCGCGGGCACTAGGCCTACCCACACAAGTGAGGAACCATTTTTCTCGGAAGACCTTGGGGAATGCGGGGTGGGTGGAATTTTGTGGATCCACACAGATTCCAGAACTTTCCACAACAGAAATGTGATGAAAATGTTTTTTGTTTTCACAAATTTTGAGGTTTGCAAGGGATTCTGGGTAACAGAACCTGGTGAGAGCCAGACAAGTCACCCTATCCTGGATTCCCCTGGGTGTCTAGTTTTCAAAAATGTATAGGTTTGCTAGGTTTCCCTAGGTGCCGGCAGAGCTAGGGTTCAAAATCTACAGCTAGGAACTTTTCAAAAAAGGGGTCCGTTTTCACTATGAAAATGTGGTGTGTCCACGTTGCGTTTTGGGCTGTTTCCTGTCGTGGGCACTAGGCCTACCCACACAAGTGAGGTACCATTTTTCTCTGAAGACTTTGGGGAATGCGGGGTGCATGGAATTTTGTGGATCCACACAGATTCCAGAACTTTCCACCACAGAAATGTGATGAAAATGTGTTTTTTTTCACAAATTTTGAGGTTTGCAAGGGATTCTGGGTAACAGAACCTGGTGAGAGCCAGACAAGTCACCCCATCCTGGATTCCCCTGGGTGTCTAGTTTTCAAAAATGTATAGGTTTGCTAGGTTTCCCTAGGTGCCGGCAGAGCTAGGGTTCAAAACCTACAGCTAGGAACTTTGCAAAAAAAGGGTCTGTTTTCACTATGAAAATGTGGTGTGTCCACGTTGCGTTTTGGGCTGTTTCCTGTCGTGGGCACTAGGCCTACCCACACAAGTGAGGTACCATTTTTCTCTGAAGACTTTGGGGAATGCGGGGTGGCTGGAATTTTGTGGATCCACGCAGATTCCAGAACTTCCCACCACAGAAATGTGAGGAAAATGTGTTTTTTTGGACAATTGTTTAGGTTTGCAAGGGATTCTGGGTAACAGAACCTGGTGAGAGCCAGACAAGTCACCCCATCCTGGATTTCCCTGGGTGTCTAGTTTTCAAAAATGTATAGGTTTGCTAGGTTTTCCAAGGTGCCGGCAGAGCTAGGGTTCAAAATCTACAGCTAGGCACTTTGCAAAAAAAGGGTCCGTTTTCACTGTGAAAATGTGGTGTGTCCACGTTGCGTATTGGGCCGTTTCCTGTCACGGGCACTAGGCCTACCCACACAAGTGAGGGACCATTTTTCTTGGAAGACTTTGGGGAATGCGGGGTGGGTGGAATTTTGTGGATCCACGCAGATTCCAGAACTTTCCACCACAGAAATGTGAGGAAAATATGGTTTTTTTGGACAAATGTTTGAGGTTTGCAAGGGATTCTGGGTAACAGAACCTGGTGAGAGCCAGACAAGTCACCCCATCCTGGATTCCCCTGCGTGTCTAGTTTTCAAAAATGTATAGGTTTGCTAGATTTCCCTAGGTGCCGGCAGAGCTAGGGTTCAAAATCTACAGGTAGGCACTTTGCAAAAAAAGGGTCCGTTTTCACTGTGTAAATGTGGTGTGTCCACGTTGCGTTTTGGGCCGTTTCCTGTCGCGGGCACTAGGCCTACCCACACAAGTGAGGTACCATTTTTCTCGGAAGACTTTGGGGAATGCGGGGTGGGTGGACATTTTCTGGATCCACGCAGATTCCAGAACTTTCCACCACGGAAATGTGAGGAAAATGTGGGTTTTTGACAAATTTTGAGGTTTGCAAGGGATTCTGGGTAACAGAACCTGGTGAGAGCCACACAAGTCACCCCATCCTGGATTCCCCTGGGTGTCTAGTTTTCAAAAATGTATAGGTTTGCTAGGTTTCCGTAGGTGCCGGCAGAGCTAGGGTTAAAAATCTACAGCTAGGCACTTTGCAAAAAAAGGGTCCGTTTTCACTGTGAAAATGTGGTGTGTCCACGTTGCGTTTTGGGCTGTTTCCTGTCGCGGGCACTAGGCCTACCCACACAAGTGAGGTACCATTTTTCTTGGAAGACTTTGGGGAATGCGGGGTGGGTGGAATTTTGTGGATCCACGCAGATTCCAGAACTTTCCACCACAGAAATGTGAGGAAAATGTGGTTTTTTGGACAAATGTTTAGGTTTGCAAGGGATTCTGGGTAACAGAACCTGGTGAGAGCCAGACAAGTCACCCCATCCTGGATTCCCCTGGGTGTCTAGTTTTCAAAAATGTATAGGTTTGCTAGGTTTCCCTAGGTGCCGGCAGAGCTAGGGTTCAAAATCTACAGCTAGGCACTTTGCAAAACAAGGGTCCGTTTTCACTCTGAAAATGTGGTGTGTCCACGTTGCGTTTTGGGCTGTTTCCTGTCGTGGGCACTAGGCCTACCCACACAAGTGAGGAACCATTTTTCTCGGAAGACTTTGGGGAATGCGGGGTGGGTGGAATTTTGTGGATCCACACAGATTCCAGAACTTTCCACCACAGAAATGTGAGGAAAATATGGTTTTTTTGACAAATGTTTGAGGTTTGCAAGGGATTCTGGGTAACAGAACCTGGTGAGAGCCAGACAAGTCACCCCATCCTAGATTCCCCTGGGTGTCTAGTTTTCAAAAATGTATAGGTTTGCTAGGTTTCCCTAGGTGCCGGCAGAGCTAGAGGTTCAAAATCTACAGCTAGGCACTTTGCAAAAAAAGGGTCCGTTTTCACTATGAAAATGTGGTGTGTCCACGTTGCGTTTTGGGCCGTTTCCTGTCGCGGGCACTAGGCCTACCCACACAAGTGAGGTACCATTTTTCTCGGAAGACTTTGGGGAATGCGGGGTGGGTGGAATTTTGTGGATCCACGCAGATTCCAGAAATTTCCACCACAGAAATGTGAGTAAAATGTGTTTTTTGTTGACAAATGTTTAGGTTTGCAAGGGATTCTGGGTAACAGAACCTGGTGAGAGCCATACTAGTCACCCCATCCTGGATTCCCCTGGGTGTCTAGTTTTCAAAAATGTATAGGTTTGCTAGGTTTCCCTAGGTGCCGGCAGAGCTAGGGTTCAAAATCTACAGCTAGGCACTTTGCAAAAAAAGGGTCCGTTTTCACTGTGAAAATGTGGTGTGTCCACGTTGCCTTTTGGGCTGTTTCCTGTCGTGGGCACTAGGCCTACCCACACAAGTGAGGTTCAATTTTTCTCGGAAGACTTTGGGGAATGCGGGGTGGGTGGAATTTTGTGGATCCACGCAGATTCCAGAACTTTCCACCACAGAAATGTGAGGAAAATGTGGTTTTATGGACAAATGTTTAGGTTTGCAAGGGATTCTGGGTAACAGAACCTGGTGAGAGCCAGACAAGTCACCCCATCCTGGATTCCCCTGGGTGTCTAGTTTTCAAAAATGTATAGGTTTGCTAGGTTTCCCTAGGTGCCGGCAGAGCTAGGGTTCAAAATCTACAGCTAGGCACTTTGCAAAAAAAGGGTCCGTTTTCACTGTGACAATGTGGTGTGTCCACGTTGCGTTTTGGGCCGTTTCCTGTCGCGGGCACTAGGCCTACCCACACAAGTGAGGGACCATTTTTCTTGGAACACTTTGGGGAATGCGGGGTGGGTGGAAGTTTGTGGATCCACGCTGATTCCAGAACTTTGCACCACAGAAATGTGAGGAAAATATGGTTTTTATTGACAAATTTTGAGGTTTGCAAGGGAGTTCTGGGTAACAGAACCTGGTGAGAGCCAGACAAGTCACCCCATCCTAGATTCCCCTGGGTGTCTAGTTTTCAAAAATGTATAGGTTTGCTAGATTTCCCTAGGTGTCGGCAGAGCTAAGGTTCAAAACCTACAGGTAGGCACTTTGCAAAAAAAGGGTCAGTTTTCACTGTGAAAATGTGGTGTGTCCACATTGCGTTTTG
This sequence comes from Calotriton arnoldi, assembly GCA_963921515.1. Classification (NCBI taxonomy): domain Eukaryota; kingdom Metazoa; phylum Chordata; class Amphibia; order Caudata; family Salamandridae; genus Calotriton; species Calotriton arnoldi. Next base: position 2,015,535 of record CAWUFW010000706.1, on the reverse strand, counting down.
GGCCGTTTGCTGTCGTGAGCACTAGGCCTACCCACACACGTGAGGTACCATTTTTCTCGGAAGACTTTGGGGAATGCGGGGTGGGTGAAATTTTCTGGATCCACGCAGATTCCAGAACTTTCCACCACGGAAATGTGAGGAAAATGTGGGTTTTTGGACAAATTTTAAGGTTTGCAAGGGATTCTGGGTAATAGAACCTGGTGAGAGCCAGTCAAGTCACCCCATCCTGGATTCCCCTGGGTGTCTAGTTTTCAAAAATGTATAGGTTTGCTAGGTTTCCGTAGGTGCCGGCAGAGCTAGGGTTCAAAATCTACAGCTAGGCACTTTGCAAAAAAAGGGTCAGTTTTCACTGTGAAAATGTGGTGTGTCCACGTTGCGTTTTGGGCTGTTTCCTGTCGCGGGCACTAGGCCTACCCACACAAGTGAGGAACCATTTTTCTCGGAAGACTTTGGGGAATGCGGGGTGGGTGGAATTTTGTGGATCCACGCAGATTCCAGAACTTTCCACAACAGAAATGTGATGAAAATGTGTTTTTGTTCACAAATGTTTGAGGTTTGCAAGGGATTCTGGGTAACAGAACCTGGTGAGAGCCAGACAAGTCACCCCATCCTGGATTCCCCTGGGTGTCTAGTTTTCAAAAATGTATAGGTTTGCTAGGTTTCCCTAGGTGCCGGCAGAGCTAGGGTTCAAAATCTACAGCTAGGAACTTTGCAAAAAAAGGGTCCGTTTTCACTATGAAAATGTGGTGTGTCCACGTAGCGTTTTGGGCTGTTTCCTGTCGTGGGCACTAGGCCTACCCACACAAGTGAGGTACCATTTTTCTTGGAAGATGTTGGGGAATGTGGGGTGCGTGGAATTTTATGGATCACGCAGATTCCAGAACTTTCCACCACAGAAATGTGAGGAAAATGTGGTTTTGTTTCACAAATGTTTAGGTTTGCAAGGGATTCTGGGTAACAGAACATGGTGGGAGCCAGTCAAGTCACCCCATCCTGGATTCCCCTGGGTGTCTAGTTTTCAAAAATGTATAGGTTTGCTAGGTTTCCCTAGGTGCCGGCAGAGCTAGGGTTCAAAATCTACAGCTAGGCACTTTGCAAAAAAAGGGTCTGTTTTCACTATGAAAATGTGGTGTGTCCACGTAGCATTTTGGGCCGTTTCCTGTCGTGGGCACTAGGCCTACCCACACAAGTGAGCTACCATTTTTCTCAGAAGACTTTGGGGAATGCGGGGTATGTGGAATTTTGTGGATCCACGCAGATTCCAGAACTTTCCACCACAGAAATGTGAGGAAAATGTGGTTTTTTTGACAAATGTTTAGGTTTGCAAGGGATTCTGGGTAACAGAACCTGGTGAGAGCCAGTCAAGTCACCCCATCCTGGATTCCCCTGGGTGTCTAGTTTTCAAAAATGTATAGGTTTGCTAGGTTTCCCTAGGTGCCGGCAGAGCTAGGGTTCAAAATCTACAGCTAGGCACTTTGCAAAAAAAGGGTCCGTTTTCACTGTGAAAATGTGGTGTGACCATGTTGCGTTTTGGGCCGTTTCCTGTCGCGTGCACTAGGCCTACCCACACAAGTGAGGTACCATTTTTCTTGGAAGACTTTGGGGAACGCGGGGTGTGTGGAATTTTGTGGATCCACGCAGATTCCAGAACTTTCCACCACAGAAATGTGAGGAAAATATGTTTTTTTTGACAAATGTTTAGGTTTGCAAGGGATTCTGGGTAACAGAACCTGGTGAGAGCCAGTCAAGTCCCCCTATCCTGGATTCCCCTGGGTGTCTAGTTTTTAAAAATGTATAGGTTTGCTAGGTTTCCCTAGGTGCCGGCAGAGCTAGGGTTCAAAACCTACAGGTAGGCACTTTGCAACAAAAGGGTCCGTTTTCACTGTGAAAATGTGGTGTGTCCCCGTTGCGTTTTGGGCCGTTTCCTGTCACGAGCACTAGGCCTACCCACACAAGTGAGGTACCATTTTTCTCGGAAGACTTTGGAGAACGCGGGGTGGGTGGAATTTTGTGGATCCACGCAGGTTCCAGAACTTTCCACCACAGAAATGTGAGGAAAATGTGGGTTTTTTTGACACTTTTTTAGGTTTGCAAGGGATTCTGGGTAACAGAACCTGGTGAGAGCCAGTCAAGTCACCCCATCCTGGATTCCCCTGGGTGTCTACTTTTCAAAAAGTATAGGTTTGCTAGGTTTCCGTAGGTGCCGGCAGAGCTAGGGTTAAAAATCTACAGCTAGGCACTTTGCAAAAAAAGGGTCCGTTTTCACTGTGAAAATGTGGTGTGTCCACGTTGCGTTTTGGGCTGTTTCCAGTCGTGGGCACTAGGCCTACCCACACAAGTGAGGTACCATTTTTCTTGGAAGATGTTGGGGAACGTGGGGTGCGTGGAATTTTATGGATCCACGCAGGTTCCAGAACTTTCCACCACAGAAATGTGAGGAAAATGTGGTTTTGTGGACAAATGTTTAGGTTTGCAAGGGATTCTGGGTAACAGAACATGGTGGGAGCCAGTCAAGTCACCCCATCCTGGATTCCCCTGGGTGTCTAGTTTTCAAAAATGTATAGGTTTGCTAGGTTTCCCTAGGTGCCGGCAGAGCTAGGGTTCAAAATCTACAGCTAGGCACTTTGCAAAAAAAGGGTCCGTTTTCACTATGAAAATGTGGTGTGTCCACGTAGCATTTTGGGCCGTTTCCTGTCGTGGGCACTAGGCCTACCCACACAAGTGAGGTACCATTTTTCTTGGAAGATGTTGGGGAACGTGGGGTGCGTGGAATTTTATGGATCCACGCAGGTTCCAGAACTTTCCACCACAGAAATGTGAGGAAAATGTGGTTTTGTGGACAAATGTTTAGGTTTGCAAGGGATTCTGGGTAACAGAACCTGGTGGGAGCCAGTCAAGTCACCCCATCCTGGATTCCCCTGGGTGTCTAGTTTTCAAAAATGTATAGGTTTGCTAGGTTTCCCTAGGTGCCGGCAGAGCTAGGGTTCAAAATCTACAGCTAGGCACTTTGCAAAAAAAGGGTCCGTTTTCACTATGAAAATGTGGTGTGTCCACGTAGCATTTTGGGCCGTTTCCTGTCGTGGGCACTAGGCCTACCCACACAAGTGAGGTACCATTTTTATCGGGAGACTTTGGGGAACACGGGGTGTGTGGAATTTTGTGGATCCATGCAGGTTCCAGAACTTTCCACCACAGAAATGTGAGGAAAATGTGGTTTTGTGGACAAATGTTTAGGTTTGCAAGGGATTCTGGGTAACAGAACATGGTGGGAGCCAGTCAAGTCACCCCATCCTGGTTCCCCTGGGTGTCTAGTTTTCAAAAATGTATAGGTTTGCTAGGTTTCCCTAGGTGCCGGCAGAGCTAGGGTTCAAAATCTACAGCTAGGCACTTTGCAAAAAAAGGGTCCGTTTTCACTGTGAAAATGTGGTGTGTCCATGTTGCGTTTTGGGCCGTTTCCTGTCGCGGGCACTAGGCCTACCCACACAAGTGAGGTACCATTTTTCTCGGAAGACTTTGGGGAATGCGGGGTGTGTGGAATTTTGTGGATCCACGCAGATTCCAGAACTTTCCACCACAGAAATGTGAGGAAATTATGGTTTTTTTGACAAATGTTTAGGTTTGCAAGGGATTCTGGGTAACAGAACCTGGTGAGAGCCAGTCAAGTCCCCCTATCCTGGATTCCCCTGGGTGTCTAGTTTTTAAAAATGTATAGGTTTGCTAGGTTTCCCTAGGTGCCGGCAGAGCTAGGGTTCAAAATCTACAGCTAGGCACTTTGCAAAAAAAGGGTCCGTTTTCACTATGAAAATGTGGTGTGTCCACGTTGCGTTTTGGGCCGTTTCCTGTCGTGGGCACTAGGCCTACCCACACAAGTGAGGTACCATTTTTCTCGGAAGACTTTGGGGAATGCGGGGTGTGTGGAATTTTGTGGATCCACGCAGATTCCAGAACTTTCCACCACAGAAATGTGATGAAAATGTGGTTTTGTTTCACAAATGTTTGAGGTTTGCAAGGGATTCTGGGTAACAGAACCTGGTGAGAGCCAGTCAAGTCACCCCATCCTGGATTCCCCTGGGTGTCTAGTTTTCAAAAATGTATAGGTTTGCTAGGTTTCCCTAGGTGCCGGCAGAGCTAGGGTTCAAAATCTACAGCTAGGCACTTTGCAAAAAAAGGGTCTGTTTTCACTATGAAAATGTGGTGTGTCCACGTTGCGTTTTGGGCTGTTTCCTGTCGCGGGCACTAGGCCTACCCACACAAGTGAGGTACCATTTTTCTCTGGAAGACTTTGGGGAATGCGGGGTGTGTGGAATTTTGTGGATCCACGCAGATTCCAGAACTTTCCACCACAGAAATGTGAGGAAAATGTGGTTTTTTGGACAAATGTTTAGGTTTGCAAGGGATTCTGGGTAACAGAACCTGGTGAGAGCCAGTCAAGTCACCCCATCCTGGATTTCCCTGGGTGTCTAGTTTTCAAAAATGTATAGGTTTGCTAGGTTTCCCTAGGTGCCGGCAGAGCTAGGGTTCAAAATCTACAGCTAGGCACTTTGCAAAAAAAGGGTCCGTTTTCACTGTGAAAATGTGGTGTGTCCACGTTGCGTTTTGGGCCGTTTCCTGTCGCGGGCACTAGGCCTACCCACACAAGTGAGGTACCATTTTTCTTGGAAGACTTTGGGGAACGCGGGGTGTGTGGAATTTTGTGGATCCACGCAGGTTCCAGAACTTTCCACCACAGAAATGTGAGGAAAATGTGGTTTTGTGGACAAATGTTTGAGGTTTGCAAGGGATTCTGGGTAACAGAACCTGGTGAGAGCCAGTCAAGTCACCCCATCCTGGATTCCCCTGGGTGTCTAGTTTTCAAAAATGTATAGGTTTGCTAGGTTTCCCTAGGTGCCGGCAGAGCTAGGGTTCAAAATCTACAGCTAGGCACTTTGCAAAAAAAGGGTCCGTTTTCACTGTGAAAATGTGGTGTGTCCACGTTGCGTTTTGGGCCGTTTCCTGTCGCGGGCACTAGGCCTACCCACACAAGTGAGGTACCATTTTTCTCGGAAGACTTTGGGGAACGCGGGGTGGGTGGAATTTTGTGGATCCACGCAGATTCCAGAACTTTCCACCACAGAAATGTGAGGAAAATGTGGTTTTGTTGACAAATGTTTAGGTTTGCAAGGGATTCTGGGTAACAGAACCTGGTGAGAGCCAGTCAAGTCACCCCATCCTGGATTCCCCTGGGTGTCTAGTTTTCAAAAATGTATAGGTTTGCTAGGTTTCCCTAGGTGCCGGCAGAGCTAGGGTTCAAAATCTACAGCTAGGCACTTTGCAAAAAAAGGGTCCGTTTTCACTATGAAAATGTGGTGTGTCCACGTTGCGTTTTGGGCTGTTTCCTGTCGTGGGCACTAGGCCTACCCACACAAGTGAGGTACCATTTTTCTCTGGAAGACTTTGGGGAACGCGGGGTGTGCTGGAATTTTGTGGATCCACGCAGATTCCAGAACTTTCCACCACAGAAATGTGAGGAAAATGTGGTTTTTTTGACAAATGTTTAGGTTTGCAAGGGATTCTGGGTAACAGAACCTGGTGAGAGCCAGTCAAGTCACCCCATCCTGGATTCCCCTGGGTGTCTAGTTTTCAAAAATGTATAGGTTTGCTAGGTTTCCCTAGGTGCCGGCAGAGCTAGGGTTCAAAATCTACAGCTAGGCACTTTGCAAAAAAAGGGTCCGTTTTCACTCTGAAAATGTGGTGTGTCCACGTTGCGTTTTGGGCTGTTTCCTGTCGTGGGCACTAGGCCTACCCACACAAGTGAGGTACCATTTTTCTCGGAAGACTTTGGGGAACGCGGGGTGGGTGGAATTTTGTGGATCCACGCAGATTCCAGAACTTTCCACCACAGAAATGTGAGGAAAATGTGGTTTTGTGGACAAATGTTTGAGGTTTGCAAGGGATTCTGGGTAACAGAACATGGTGAGAGCCAGTCAAGTCACCCCATCCTGGATTCCCCTGGGTGTCTAGTTTTCAAAAATGTATAGGTTTGCTAGGTTTCCCTAGGTGCCGGCAGAGCTAGGGTTCAAAATCTACAGCTAGGCACTTTGCAAAAAAAGGGTCCGTTTTCACTGTGAAAATGTGGTGTGTCCATGTTGCGTTTTGGGCCGTTTCCTGTCGCGGGCACTAGGCCTACCCACACAAGTGAGGTACCATTTTTCTTGGAAGACTTTGGGGAACGCGGGGTGTGTGGAATTTTCTGGATCCACGCAGATTCCAGAACTTTCCACCACAGAAATGTGAGGAAAATGTGGTTTTGTGGACAAATGTTTAGGTTTGCAAGGGATTCTGGGTAACAGAACATGGTAGGAGCCAGTCAAGTCACCCCATCCTGGATTCCCCTGGGTGTCTAGTTTTCAAAAATGTATAGGTTTCCTAGGTTTCCCTAGGTGCCGGCAGAGCTAGGGTTCAAAATCTACAGCTAGGCACTTTGCAAAAAAAGGGTCCGTTTTCACTATGAAAATGTGGTGTGTCCACGTAGCATTTTGGGCCGTTTCCTGTCGTGGGCACTAGGCCTACCCACACAAGTGAGGTACCATTTTTCTCGGAAGACTTTGGGGAATGCGGGGTGTGCTGGAATTTTGTGGATCCATGCAGATTCCAGAACTTTCCACCACAGAAATGTGAGGAAAATGTGGTTTTGTGGACAAATGTTTAGGTTTGCAAGGGATTCTGGGTAACAGAACCTGGTGAGAGCCAGTCAAGTCTCCCTATCCTGGATTCCCCTGGGTGTCTAGTTTTCAAAAATGTATGGGTTTGCTAGGTTTCCCTAGGTGCCGGCAGAGCTAGTGTTCAAAATCTACAGCTAGGCACTTTGCAAAAAGAGGGCCCGTTTTCACTTTGAAAATGTGGTGTGTCCACGTTGCGTTTTGGGCCGTTTCCTGTCGCGGGCACTAGGCCTACCCATACAAGTGAGGTACCATTTTTCTTGGAAGACTTTGGGGAATGCGGGGTGGGTGGAAGTTTGTGGATCCACGCAGATTCCAGAACTTTCCACCACAGAAATGTGAGGAAAATATGTTTTTATTGACAAATGTTTGAGGTTTGCAAGGGAGTTCTGGGTAACAGAACCTGGTGAGAGCCAGACAAGTCACCCCATCCTGGATTCCCCTGGGTGTCTAGTTTTCAAAAATGTATAGGTTTGCTAGGTTTCCCTAGGTGCCGGCAGAGCTAAGGTTCAAAACCTACAGGTAGGCACTTTGCAAAAAAAGGGTCAGTTTTCACTGTGAAAATGTGGTGTGTCCACGTTGCGTTTTGGGCCGTTTGCTGTCGCGAACACTAGGCCTACCCACACACGTGAGGTACCATTTTTCTCGGAAGACTTTGGGGAATGCGGGGTGGGTGAACATTTTCTGGATCCACGCAGATTCCAGAACTTTCCACCACAGAAATGTGAGGAAAATGTGGGGTTTTTGACAAATTTTAAGGTTTGCAAGGGATTCTGGGTAACAGAACCTGGTGAGAGCCACGTCAAGTCACCCCATCCTGGATTCCCCTGGGTGTCTAGTTTTCAAAAATGTATAGGTTTGCTAGGTTTCCGTAGGTGCCGGCAGAGCTAGGGTTCAAAATCTACAGCTAGGCACTTTGCAAAAAAAGGGTCAGTTTTCACTGTGAAAATGTGGTGTGTCCACGTTGCGTTTTGGGCTGTTTCCTGTCGCGGGCACTAGGCCTACCCACACAAGTGAGGAACCATTTTTCTCGGAAGACCTTGGGGAATGCGGGGTGGGTGGAATTTTGTGGATCCACGCAGATTCCAGAACTTTCCACAACAGAAATGTGATGAAAATGTGGTTTTGTTTGCACAAATGTTTGAGGTTTGCAAGGGATTCTGGGTAACAGAACCTGGTGAGAGCCAGACAAGTCACCCCATCCTGGATTCCCCTGGGTGTCTAGTTTTCAAAAATGTATAGGTTTGCTAGGTTTCCCTAGGTGCCGGCAGAGCTAGGGTTCAAAATCTACAGCTAGGCACTTTGCAAAAAAAGGGTCCGTTTTCACTATGAAAATGTGGTGTGTCCACGTAGCATTTTGGGCCGTTTCCTGTCGTGGGCACTAGGCCTACCCACACAAGTGAGGTACCATTTTTCTCGGAAGACTTTGGGGAATACGGGGTGCGTGGAATTTTGTGGATCCATGCAGATTCCAGAACTTTCCACCACAGAAATGTGAGGAAAATGTGGTTTTGTTGGACAAATGTTTGAGGTTTGCAAGGGATTCTGGGTAACAGAACCTGGTGAGAGCCAGTCAAGTCACCCCATCCTGGATTCCCCTGGGTGTCTAGTTTTCAAAAATGTATAGGTTTGCTAGGTTTCCCTAGGTGCCGGCAGAGCTAGGGTTCAAAATCTACAGCTAGGCACTTTGCAAAAAAAGGGTCTGTTTTCACTATGAAAATGTGGTGTGTCCACGTTGCGTTTTGGGCTGTTTCCTGTCGCGGGCACTAGGCCTACCCACACAAGTGAGGTACCATTTTTCTCTGAAGACTTTGGGGAATGCGGGGTGTGCTGGAATTTTGTGGATCCACGCAGATTCCAGAACTTTCCACCACAGAAATGTGAGGAAAATGTGGTTTTTTTGACAAATGTTTAGGTTTGCAAGGGATTCTGGGTAACAGAACCTGGTGAGAGCCAGTCAAGTCACCGCATCCTGGATTTCCCTGGGTGTCTAGTTTTCAAAAATGTATAGGTTTGCTAGGTTTCCCTAGGTGCCGGCAGAGCTAGGGTTCAAAAACTACAGCTAGGCACTTTGCAAAAAAAGGGTCTGTTTTCACTGTGAAAATGTGGTGTGTCCACGTTGCATTTTGGGCCGTTTCCTGTCGCTGGCACTAGGCCTACCCACACAAGTGAGGTACCATTTTTCTTGGAAGACTTTGGGGAATGCGGGGTGGGTGGAATTTTGTGGATCCACGCAGATTCCAGAACTTTTCACCTCAGAAATGTGAGGAAAATGTGGGTTTTTGACAAATTTTGAGGTTTGCAAGGGAGTTCTGGGTAACAGAACCTGGTGAGAGCCAGACAAGTCACCCCATCCTGGATTCCCCTGGGTGTCTAGTTTTCAAAAATGTATAGGTTTGCTAGATTTCCCTAGGTGCCGGCAGAGCTAGGTTTCAAAACCTACAGGTAGGCACTTTGCAAAAAAAGGGTCCGCTTTCACTGTGGAAATGTGGTGTGTCCACGTTGCGTTTTGGGCCGTTTGCTGTCGCGGGCACTAGGCCTACCCACACAAGTGAGGTACCATTTTTCTCGGAAGACTTTGGGGAATGGTGGGTGGGTGGAATGTTGTGGATCCACGCAGATTCCAGAACTTTCCACCACAGAAATGTGAGGAAAATGTGGGTTTTTGACAAATGTTTAAGGTTTGCAAGGGATTCTGGGTAACAGAACCTGGTGAGAGCCACATCAAGTCACCCCATCCTGGATTCCCCTGGGTGTCTAGTTTTCAAAAATGTATAGGTTTGCTAGGTTTCCCTAGGTGCCGGCAGAGCTAGGGTTCAAAATCTACAGCTAGGCACTTTGCAAAAAAGGGTCCGTTTTCACTATGAAAATGTGGTGTGTCCACGTTGCGTTTTGGGCTGTTTCCTGTCGTGGGCACTAGGCCTACCCACACAAGTGAGGTACCATTTTTCTCGGAAGACTTTGGGGAATGCGGGGTGGCTGGAATTTTGTGGATCCACGCAGATTCCAGAACTTTCCACCACAGAAATGTGAGGAAAATGTGGTTTTTTGGACAAATGTTTAGGTTTGCAAGGGATTCTGGGTAACAGAACCTGGTGAGAGCCAGACAAGTCACCCCATCCTGGATTCCCCTGGGTGTCTAGTTTTCAAAAATGTATAGGTTTGCTAGGTTTCCCTAGGTGCCGGCAGAGCTAGGGTTCAAAATCTACAGCTAGGCACTTTGCAAAACAAGGGTCCGTTTTCACTCTGAAAATGTGGTGTGTCCACGTTGCGTTTTGGGCTGTTTCCTGTCGTGGGCACTAGGCCTACCCACACAAGTGAGGAACCATTTTTCTCGGAAGACTTTGGGGAATGCGGGGTGGGTGGAATTTTGTGGATCCACACAGATTCCAGAACTTTCCACCACAGAAATGTGAGGAAAATATGGTTTTTATTGACAAATTTTGAGGTTTGCAAGGGAGTTCTGGGTAACAGAACCTGGTGAGAGCCAGACAAGTCACCCCATCCTAGATTCCCCTGGGTGTCTAGTTTTCAAAAATGTATAGGTTTGCTAGGTTTCCCTAGGTGCCGGCAGAGCTAGAGGTTCAAAATCTACAGCTAGGCACTTTGCAAAAAAAGGGTCAGTTTTCACTGTGAAAATGTGGTGTGTCCACGTTGCGTTTTGGGCCGTTTCCTGTCGCGGACACTAGGCCTACCCACACAAGTGAGGTACCATTTTTCTCGGAAGACTTTGGGGAACGCGGGGTGGGTGGAATTTTCTGGATCCACGCAGATTCCAGAACTTTCCACCACAGAAATGTGAGGAAAATGTGGGTTTTTGGACAAATGTTTAAGGTTTGCAAGGGATTCTGGGTAACAGAACCTGGTGAGAGCCAGACAAGTCACCCCATCCTGGATTCCCCTGGGTGTCTAGTTTTCAAAAATGTATAGGTTTGCTAGGTTTCCCTAGGTGCCGGCAGAGCTAGGGTTCAAAATCTACAGCTAGGCACTTTGCAAAAAAAGGGTCCGTTTTCACTATGAAAATGTGGTGTGTCCACGTTGCGTTTTGGGCTGTTTCCTGTCGTGGGCACTAGGCCTACCCACACAAGTGAGGTACCATTTTTCTCGGAAGACTTTGGGGAATGCGGGGTGGCTGGAATTTTGTGGATCCACGCAGATTCCAGAACTTTCCACCACAGAAATGTGAGGAAAATGTGGTTTTTTTGACAAATGTTTAGGTTTGCAAGGGATTCTGGGTAACAGAACCTGGTGAGAGCCAGACAAGTCACCCCATCCTGGATTCTCCTGGGTGTCTAGTTTTCAAAAATGTATAGGTTTGCTAGGTTTCCCTAGGTGCCGGCAGAGCTAGTGTTCAAAATCTACAGCTAGGCACTTTGCAAAACAAGGGTCCGTTTTCACTCTGAAAATGTGGTGTGTCCACGTTGTGTTTTGGGCTGTTTCCTGTCGTGGGCACTAGGCCTACCCACACAAGTGAGGAACCATTTTTCTCGGAAGACTTTGGGGAATGCGGGGTGGGTGGAATTTTGTGGATCCACACAGATTCCAGAACTTTCCACCACAGAAATGTGAGGAAAATATGGTTTTTATTGACAAATTTTGAGGTTTGCAAGGGAGTTTGGGTAACAGAACCTGGTGAGAGCCAGACAAGTCACCCCATCCTAGATTCCCCTGGGTGTCTAGTTTTCAAAAATGTATAGGTTTGCTAGATTTTCCTAGGTGTCGGCAGAGCTGAGGTTCAAAACCTACAGGTAGGCACTTTGCAAAAAAAGGGTCAGTTTTCACTGTGAAAATGTGGTGTGTCCACATTGCGTTTTGGGCCGTTTGCTGTCGCGGACACTAGGGCTACCCACACACGTGAGGTACCATTTTTCTCAGAAGCCTTTGGGGAAAGCAGGGTGGGTGAAACTTTCTGGATCCACGCAGATTCCAGAACTTTCCACCACGGAAATGTGAGGAACATGTGGGGTTTTTGACAAATTTTAAGGTTTGCAAGGGATTCTGGGTAATAGAACCTGATGAGAGCCACACAAGTCCCCCATCCTGGATTCCCCTGGGTGTCTAGTTTTCAAAAATGTATAGGTTTGCTAGGTTTCCCTAGGTGCTGGCAGAGCTAGGGTTCAAAATCTACAGCTAGGCACTTTGAGAAAAAAGGGTCAGTTTTTACTGTGAAAATGTGGTGTGTCCACGTTGCGTTTTGGGCTGTTTCCTGTCGCGGGCACTAGGCCTACCCACACAAGTGAGGAACCATTTTTCTCGGAAGACCTTGGGGAATGCGGGGTGGCTGGAATTTTGTGGATCCACGCAGATTCCAGAACTTCCCACCACAGAAATGTGAGAAAATTTGTTTTTTTTGACAAATGTTTAGGTTTGCAAGGGATTCTGGGTAACAGAACCTGGTGAGAGCCAGACAAGTCACCCCATCCTGGATTTTCCTAGGTGTCTAGTTTTCAAAAATGTATGGGTTTGCAAGGTTTCCCTAGGTGCCGGCAGAGCTAGTGTTCAAAATATACAGCTAGGCACTTTGCAAAACGAGGGTCCGTTTTCACTGTGAAAATGTGGTGTGTCCACGTTGCGTTTTGGGCCGTTTCCTGTCGCGGGCACTAGGCCTACCCACACAAGTGAGGGACCATTTTTCTTGGAAGACTTTGGGGAATGCGGGGTGGGTGGAAGTTTGTGGATCCACGCTGAATCCAGAACTTTCCACCACAGAAATGTGAGGAAAATATGGTTTTTATTGACAAATTTTGAGGTTTGCAAGGGAGTTTGGGTAACAGAACCTGGTGAGATCCAGACAAGTCACCCCATCCTAGATTCTCCTGGGTGTCTAGTTTTCAAAAATGTATAGGTTTGCTAGATTTCCCTAGGTGTCGGCAGAGCTAAGGTTCAAAACCTACAGGTAGGCACTTTGCAAAAAAAGGGTCAGTTTTCACTGTGAAAATGTGGTGTGTCCACATTGCGTTTTGGGCCATTTGCTGTCGCGGACACTAGGCCTACCCACAGACGTGAGGTACCATTTTTCTCGGAAGCCTTTGGGGAATGCGGGGTGGGTAACATTTTCTGGATCCACGCAGATTCCAGAACTTTCCACCACGGAAATGTGAGGAAAATGTGGGGTTTTTGACAAATTTTAAGGTTTGCAAGGGATTCTGGGTAATAGAACCTGGTGAGAGCCACACAAGTCCCCCATCCTGGATTCCCCTGGGTGTCTAGTTTTCAAAAATGTATAGGTTTGCTAGGTTTTCCTAGGTGCTGGCAGAGCTAGGGTTCAAAATCTACAGCTAGGAACTTTTCAAAAAAGGGGTCCGTTTTCACTATGAAAATGTGGTGTGTCCACGTTGCGTTTTGGGCTGTTTCCTGTCGTGGGCACTAGGCCTACCCACACAAGTGAGGTACCATTTTTCTCTGAAGACTTTGGGGAATGCGGGGTGGCTGGAATTTTGTGGATCCACGCAGATTCCAGAACTTCCCACCACAGAAATGTGAGGAAAATGTGGTTTTTTTGACAAATGTTTAGGTTTGCAAGGGATCCTGGGTAACAGAACCTGGTGAGAGCCAGACAAGTCACCCCATCCTGGATTTTCCTGGGTGTCTAGTCTTCAAAAATGTATGGGTTTGCAAGGTTTCCCTAGGTGCCGGCAGAGCTAGTGTTCAAAATATACAGCTAGGCACTTTGCAAAACAAGGGTCCATTTTCACTCTGAAAATGTGGTGTGTCCACGTTGCGTTTTGGGCTGTTTCCTGTCGTGGGCACTAGGCCTACCCACACAAGTGAGGAACCATTTTTCTCGGAAGACTTTGGGGAATGCGGGGTGGGTGGAATTTTGTGGATCCACACAGATTCCAGAACTTTCCACCACAGAAATGTGAGGAAAATTTGGGTTTTTTGAGAGATTTTGAGGTTTGCAAGGGATTCTGGGTAACAGAACCTGGTGAGAGCCACACAAGTCACCCCATCCTGGATTCCCCTGGGTGTCTAGTTTTCAAAAATGTATAGGTTTGCTAGGTTTCCCTAAGTGCCGGCAGAGCTATGGTTCAAAATCCACAGCTAGGCACTTTGCAAAAAGGCTCTGTTTTTACTGTGAAAATGTGGTGTGTGCACGTTGCGTTTTGGGCTGTTTCCTGTCGTGGGCACTAGGCCTACCCACACAAGCAAGGAACCATTTTTCTTGAAAGACTTTGGGGAATGCGGGGTGGGTGGAATTTTGTGGATCCACGCAGATTCCAGAACTTCCCACCACAGAAATGTGAGGAAAATGTGTTTTTTTTGACAAATTTTGAGGTTTGCAAGGGAGTTTGGGTAACAGAACCTGGTGAGAGCCAGACAAGTTACCCCATCCTAGATTCCCCTGGGTGTCTAGTTTTCAAAAATGTATAGGTTTGCTAGATTTCCCTAGGTGTCGGCAGAGCTAAGGTTCAAAACCTACAGGTAGGCACTTTGCAAAAAAAGGGTCAGTTTTCACTGTGAAAATGTGGTGTGTCCACATTGCGTTTTGGGCCGTTTGCTGTCGCGGACACTAGGCCTACCCACACAAGTCAGGTACCATTTTTCTCAGAAGACTTTGGGGAAAGCGGGGTGCGTGGAATTTTGTGGATCCATGCAAATTCCAGAACTTTCCACCACAGAAATGTGAGGAAAATTTGGTTTTTGTGACAAATTTTGAGGTTTGCAAAGGATTCTGGGTAACAGAACCTGGTGAGAGCCAGACAAGTCACCCCATCCTGAATTCCACTGGGTGTCTAGTTTTAAAAAATGTATAGGTTTGCTAGGTTTCCCTAGGTGCCGGCAGAGCTAGGGTTCAAAATCTACAGCTAGTCACTTTGCAAAAAAAGGGTCAGTTTTCACTGTGAAAATGTGGTGTGTCCACGTTGCATTTTGAGCCGTTTCCTATCGCGGGCACCCGGCCTACCCACACAAGTGAGGTACCATGTTTCTCGGAAGACTTTGGGGAATGCGGGGTGGGTGGAATTTTGTGGATCCACGCAGATTCCAGTACTTTCCACCACAAAAATGTGAGGAAAATTTGTTTTTTTTACAATTTCTTAGGTTTGCAAGGGATTCTGGGTAACAGAACCTGGTGAGAGCCAGGCAAGTCACCCCATCCTGGATTTCCCTGGGTGTCTAGTTTTTAAAAATGTATAGGTTTGCTAGGTTTCCCTAGGTGCCGGCAGAGCTAGGGTTCAAAATCTACAGCTGGACACTTTGCAAAAAAAAGGGTCCATTCTCACTGTGAAAATGTGGTGTATCCACGTTGCGTTTTGGGCCGTTTCCTGTCGCGGGCACTAGGACTACCCACACAAGTCAGGTACCATTTTATTTGGAAGACTTTGGGGAAAGCGGGGTGGGTGGAATTTTGTGGATCCACGCAGATTCCAGAACTTTTCACCACAGAAATGTGAGGAAAATGTGTTTTTTTTTACAAATGTTGAGGTTTGCAAGGGATTCTGGGTAACAGAACCTGGTGAGAGCCAGACAAGTCACCCCATCCTGGATTTCCCTGGGTGTCTAGTTTTAAAAAATGTATAGGTTTGCTAGGTTTCCCTAGGTGCCGGCAGAGCTAGGGTTCAAAATCCACAGCTAGGCACTTTGCAAAAAAAGGGTCAATTTTCACTGTAATAATAAAGTGTGTCGACGTTGCATTTTGAGCCGTTTCCTGTCACGGGCACTAGGTCTACCCACACAAGTGAGGTACCATTTTTATCGGGATACTTAGGGTAATACAGAATTGTAGAGCAACTGTTATTACCTATTGACTTTTGATGCATTTCTGCCTTCCAAATGAAAGACAATGTGTAAAAAAGAAGTCACTTTGAAAAATGTCCTATAATTCTCATGCTAGTATGGGTACTCACAATTTCGGAAATGTGCAAATATCTACTGTTTCTAAACTCTATATTTTGTTCCAATTTCAGAAATACATAGGTGTCTTTGATACCGATTTTTCAATGTATATATTTTCCCAAATTAATTGCTATATACCCGGTACATAATAAAAAACCATTGCAAGACGTTGCTCAGTTATGGGCTCTGGGTTCGTAGGTTTCTTGGTGAACCTACAAGTCCTATATATCCCCACAACCATAAAGGTCCAGCAGATGTAACGGTATTTTGCTTTCAAACAGCTGTCATAATTAGAAGAAGTTACAGGTGAAAACGTTGGCACAAATGGCTGTTTTGTTCAACTAATTTCTAATTTTTCCACTATTCAACTGTTAGTTTCAATAACAAAACCTTGAAGGATCTACACAAATGACCCCTTGATGAATTCAGAATTTTTTTCTACCTTTCTAAAATGTATAGCTTTCCAGGATCCATTATTAATTTCATACCCATTTCTACCATTAACTGGAAGAAGGTTAAAAGCATAAAAATTGCAAAAATAGGCTATGTCCCAGTAAAATGCCAAAACTGTGTAAAAAATGTTGGTTTTCTGACAAAACTCTGCTTGTCCCTAAAAGCTGGGTAAATGGTGATTTCAGCCCCACAAATCCTTTGTTGATACCGTTTGCAGGGAAAAAACCAGATGCTTTCATTTGCAGCACTTTTCTTCCTAAAAAAATGTAGCTGTATTTTGGCTAATTTCTGGGTCCCCTCCAGTGAAATCCACAAACCCTGGGTAGCTTTAGAATCCCCATGATGTTGGAAGAAAAGGATTCAAATTTGGCGCAGATACCTTTTGTGGTCAAAAAGTTACAGGGGCCTAAGCGCGAACTACCCCAAATAGCCAAAAAAAGGCTTAGCACAGGGGGGGGGGGGGGGAAACCTAGCAGCGAAGGGGTTAATATTTGTAAATATGTGACATGCAAATTGGAATTGTGAAATATAGCATCATTTTGTAAATTCCCTCCTGATGTGCGTGATGTGGTATTGTTCCCCAACCACAATTACTCAACCATCAATATATTCAGCACTTTCTTGTTCTACAGCTAGATCTGCAATACATAAATGCTCACGAATCACTGACAAAATATCGATTACAAAAATATCGAGGTACAAAAATATCATGACAAAAATATCGAAGTCAAGAATATCGACATCCTATCTACATCATGGTAAGTACAAAAATATTGAGAGAAAAATATCGATGTCAAAAATATAATTTTTTTTAAATGTTAAAAAATAATGTAAAATAAAGTAAATAATACATATAATTAAAAGAAACTTAGAGGGTCATTATGATGTCTGGCGGATCACCGCCGCCCATATGGCGGTGGCGATCCGCCTGCCATTCCCATCCGCCCGTACAACATTTCCCCCCGCCATATTGTGATGGCGGTGGGGACCCAGGCGGACGGAAAGACCGTCCGCCGCTTTTCCGCCGGTCGACTTAACGACCGGGCGTAAAAGGGCTCTAACATGGTGGCGGTGTCTGCAAGACACCACCATCCATATTAGGATGCCGGCAGAAAGCAGCCTTTCCCTGGCGGTGTTGCTGCCATGGAAAGGCATTTGGTCTTTGCCTTTGGGGGCCCGTAGCGGGCCCCCATATAGTTGGGGGGTGTGGGGTGCACATGGGGGGTACCTATGGTACCCCCCTGCATTGGCATGGACAGAGTGGCAGGCACCGCGCGGTGCCTGTCACCTTGTGCATGCCAATACACGAGTCTATTCCCAGCATTGTGGCAGGTGGTGCTGTGAGCACCGCCCGCCACAATGCTGGGAATAGGGCTTGCCACCGCCACGGTGGCGGTGGCATCCTAATATCAGGTGCGGGACCGCCGCACCCCTTGCGGACGGTCCCGCATTCCGCTGCGGTGCAGCCCGCCATCGTAATGATGCCCATAGTTAAAAATATTTAAAAATGTTTAAAAATAATAACTAATACATATAATGTTAAAATATATTAAACATATACATATAAAATATAATATATATACTTACTTAACAATATTCATAAATAATTATTTTAATAACTTATTAAAACATTTTATAAATTATAAATACATATATACACATACAAAAATAATATGAAAAAAAATATTAAAAAAATATATAGCAAATTAAAAACTACAATATTTTTAATGTTTTTAAAATAAATTATACACAACATTAACTAAAACAATACAGAAAAATATTGGATAGCGGAGAGAAAAAATTACTATTCCCACTCCAAAGAGTGCAACAGTAGGGAAAGTGTTGGATAGCGTAGGGGTAAAAATTACTATTCCAACTCCAGAGAGTGCAACAGTAGGGAAAGTGTTGGATAGCGTAGGGGTAAAAATTGCTATTCCCACTCTAGAGAGTGCAACAGTAGGGAAAGTGTTGGATAGCATAGGGGTAAAAAGTACTATTCCCACTCCAGAGAGTGCAACAGTAGGGAAAGTGTTGGATAGCAAAAGGGTTAAAATTACTATTCCCACTCCAGTGAGTGCAACAGTAGGGAAAGTGTTGGATAGCGCAGTGGTAAAAATTACTATTCCCACTCCAGTGAGTGCAACAGTAGGGAAAGTGTTGGATAGCGTAGAGATAAAAATTAGTATTCCCACTCCAGAGAGTGCAACAGTAGGGAAAGTGTTGGATAGCGTAGGGGTTATAATTGCTATTCCAACTCCAGAAAGTGCAACAGTAGGGAAAGTGTTGGATAGCGTAGGGGTAAAAATTACTATTCCCACTCCAGAGAGTGCAACAGTAGGGAAAGTGTTGGATAGTGTAGGGGTAAACATTACTATTCCCACTCCAGAGAGTGCAACAGTAGGGAAAGTGTTGGATAGTGTAGGGGTAAACATTACTATTCCCTCTCCAGAGAGTGCAACAGTAGGGAAAGTGTTGGATAGCGTAGGGGTTAAAAATAACATACTTATCAATTAAATACATTTTTTAATTAAATAATGATTTATTAATAAATTAACAATAAATTATTTATAAATACCAATAAATTAAAATTAATAATTACTGTAATAACATTAAATTACTTCCCACCCTATTCGCCAATAAACACACAACACACTCCGCATAAAATTTAACACAATTAATATATTTATCAATTAATAAAAATTAATTACCAATTAATAATTGATTAACAATAAATTAATTATCAATACCAATAAATAATAATTAATAAAAATAATTACCAATTAATAATTAATTAACAATAAATTAATTATCAATACCAATAAATATTAATAAATAATTACTTAATTATAATACATTACTTCCCACCCTATTCCCTATAAACACACAGCCCGCTCCTAAACTAAATTAACACAATTAATATATTTATCAATTAATTAATTAATAAAAATGAATTACCAATTAATAATTAATAAACAATAAATTAATTATCAATACAAAAAATTAAATTATTAATTAATTTATTATAATTAATTTACTTCCCACCCTATTCCCCTATAATCCCACAACCCGCTCCGATAAAAAATTAATACAACTAATATACTTATTAATTAATCAATTAATAAAAAATAATTACCCATTGATAATTAATTAAAAATAAACTAATTATCAATACCAATAAATAAAAATTAATAATTACAATTAAATTACTTCCCACCCTATTCCCCTATAAATCCACAACCCGCTACAGAACTAAAATGCAAAATTTAATAAAAAATAATTAATAATTTCTAAAAATTATGAATTAATTTACTATAATTAAATTACCTCCCACCCTATTCCCCTATAAACCCACAACCCGCTACGGTACTAAAACGCAAAATGTACTTTAAAAAAAATTACCAACTTCTAAACAATTAATGCATATATTTAAAAAAAATACAAAACATAACAAAACATGTGGAACACATACATATAAAATACATACTAAAATACATAACACTAACATAAACATCGATATTATTAACATCGATATTTTTGCTATCGATATTACTAACTTCGATATTAAAAAATCCGATATTTCTTACCTTCAGGTCGATATTCTGGTCACCGATATTCTTGATGTCGATATTCTGTCCTTACGATATTTAAAACTCGATATTAATGTAGGTCAAAATAAAAAACTTGATATTTTGTCTGTGCACCAATGCTCACACATAATTACATATAAGATGTCTCCATGTGGGCTACAATTGCAGGGGTCTATTCACAAAGGTAAATCTTTGATGTAGATATACTACAAGTAAATTTACTTCTACACTGTTAGACCTGTCAGTCCCCCAAAACGTTTACCCACTTTAGTCTGTTTTTGTTCCTACAATTCATTTTTGTTGGCCTTAGGACTCTGCACTTTACCACTGCTGATCAGTGCTAAAGTGCTTATGCTCACTCACCTAAACATGGTTTAATTAGCTTACACCTGGTTGGCTTATTTAGTTTACTTAAAAGTCCCTTGTTGAGTGGTATACCATACACTCAGGGCCTGTTAATTAAATTATACTAGTGGGCCTGCAGCACTGATTGTGCCACCCAATTAGTTGGCACGTTAAAACATGTCCTAGGCCTGCCATTACAGACTGAATGCTGTTTTAAACTACCAATACGAATAAGCAATATAACCCCTTTTCCAATACTTAAACTCCCCTGGCCTGGCAGTTCAGGCCCGACTGTTCCCATGGGGAGCAGGGTCAAGGCTGATTTGCATATGGCTGGATCCAAACTGGAATGGCGTGGCAAGCAAAATAATGATGTATTAAATCCAGATCTGTGACTGGGGGTGATTGTTTGACAATGTTCAACATTCTGTCCATCATCTTTTTCTATTGCATTTTTGCCCTGAGTGGGAAGGGTATACCCAGACATAGGTTTCTTGCTCGGGACACCGCTCGTTTCAAGCTAGCCTGGCTAATGAGGGGTGATATCCCGAAACCGTTCCCAGGATGCCTGTTTTCTGGTCCAGGGAGGACCTGGCCTGGAAGTTCAGGCTGAACTGTTCCCATGGGGAGCAGGGTCAAAGCTGTACAGCCTCCTGAATCATCCCTTTGGTGATTTTTGACTTCCATAAAAGTGACTAAGTCTGAACGAAGAAATCTTCACCACAACTTCGTCTAGCTGCTTCCTGATGACGAAACTCACTCCTCGTTTTCTTACAAAATATCCAATGAGGAATTATTTGTATCTAGTTTAACAATTTCTCATGGTCACAAATACGATCCAATTGATTTACTTACAGTACAAAAAAGTTATCGTCACGGATGTATTCAAATGTTTTTACTTCTCAATATATTTGGTTCATTATACAAAACATCAACATTGTTTTGACACAAGCGTTATATACAAAATATACAGATAGCAACACTGACACCACCAAAACAAACCCTGACACTTTCTATTAATTTTCTCAAGGGGTTGATGAGAGTGTAATCACCTTACTTCCACTTAAGACAATGTAGATAACATCTAACAGTCCATTAGATAAACTTTCAAATATTAATATAGAAGAAACGTCAATTGATTAAAGATCTTTCAAGTAAATAAGGGTGTGTTGTCGACGTTTCGGTCTTATATGGTCAACAAGGTCCGCAAGACCATCTTCAGGACTCAGCATTGCACAAGGGATGAAGACTCCTGTAAACACTTTCTATTTTCTTATTAAACTTCAAAACTATTCAGGACAATCTGTGTATCCAATACCGACTCCCAACAAATTTGAGTCAATTCATTATTTATTTATTCGTGCAGTACAGTGTCCAACACTCTGGTTTGATCCGCGGATCAAACCGGAGTGGGGGACACTGTACTGCACTTGTTGGCCTTATAAGACCAAGGTCCAGATAGCATTCATGTTGAGGTCAGAAAGCAAAAAGACTGGGGAAACACGCCAATAGATGACAGGTCTAACAGTCCTGTGTAGCTCCGTTTGGTCCTGGTGTGCTCTCAATTGGTGGAGGACATCTGAACTTCAAGAACACAGGGTCCTCTTCATGGGGGGCTGCTGAGTCAAGTTTCGGTACCTGCGGACTGCAAGGGAGTAGCTCCTCTACTCCAAGGGAGATTGCTTGGCAACTTGCGAAGGGGTGGCAGTATCCCAGGGTTCTTGGAAGCTGGTCAGCAGCAGGACGAGTCGCTGGTCATGATTGTCGAGACTTGGTGCAGGCAAGGTTTGGTGGCAAAAGTTCACAGCAGTCTTCAGTTCTTGTTTTCTTGCTGCTCTTCTATGTTCTCTCTTCTTGTTCTTATGAACCATCTGGCTTTAGTGTTCCCTCCCGCTCCGTGTATGTTGGTGTCAAAACCGACATATTTATGAAAAAATCGAAAGCAAATTGTAAACATTATTTGGAAAGGAGTAGATTGAGTAATTTCCCACAAGGGTAATGAATGCACTGTGTTTGGGATTCTCCTTGAGGATCTATTACACCACACATGATGTTTCGTGGGTAGTTACAGAATCGAATATTAAAATCTTCCAGCCATAATAATGAACCTTAGTTTTTACATTTGAAACTAATCCTCCTCAATTTCCCCACACAGTGTATTGATGATCTCAACATTATTAGCATCAAAATTATTGGTATAGAAATTAATTAGCAGAGATGTCTTTGAGCTATATTCTAGCCACAAAAGTTGGAAATGTGGTGACACTAGATTTGTCCTGATAATTCTTCCTGGAAAGGAAAGTGACACCAGGGTAATCAATCTGCTATTAGCTCTACCAGAAGGTGCAGGAATAGCGGGAGTAAAATATGTTGTGTGAATCTGAACATGATTGGGATGTGCGGCTCAAGTTTCCTGACAACAAATTAAGTCATAACCATTTATAAACTCTAGCCACTCTAGATTATTTATCTTTGACCTAACATTTGCATGATTCCAGCTTTGGATTTTCCCTGAAGATTGATATGGGGTATACTTATAATTGATTGATGTTGTAACACAGTGACTTTCTTGTCAGTGACATCTAGTAGGTATCTATTGAGATGTAATGATTGTTCTAAGACACTATGATCATAATACACCACCTTAGTTGTTTATATGAGACTTGTAGCTGTACAAATAAGTTGCCAATCTATTATTTCATACTGGGTAATGGATGTATATTTATTAGTAACTGGAAGTAAGAAATATTGAGAAGATGAGGGTCCCTGAATCATATTACAAGAAAGGATGGACACAGCTTCTTTTAATCTCAGCTTATAAAATTTCCCGTTAGGGACAGCCTCTATCTAACTATAGTCTTGGCTGATGAAATTAAGCCTGGTGAGAATAATTCTCAAAGGAGCTTCATACCTGAAGATAATGACAATACAATCATTGGAATCTATTTATGGGTGGTTTCCTAACCATACTACTCTCTGGACTATGGTTATCTATTTATGCATTGCGTTTCTGTCACCGAGTCTTCCTTTGATCCAGTGATTAACTTTATTAACATGTTGATCATGGATTTCCATCTGCCCTGCTCTAAGGTGCCTTTAAAACGATAGTGTATGGCGCAGCTTCGGGCAGAAGTTATAAAACACACAAGTTTGCTCTTACTGGTGGTCAAAGAGTGTTACCACTACCTCTTTCCTGGGGTGTTAGCCTGAAGTTTGGATTAGAGTGATGGGAAGATGGAGTCATTTGCTGTGGACAGCGGCTGTTCCACTTCTTTTTTAGTTTGGGCCACTGTATGGCCTATTCTTGCATTTAGTCTCAAGATAAGCCTCATTAAGACGAAGTCCATAAAGGTTCCATATGTCCCCAACATTGAATATCATAGATGTTGGAGAATTCTCCACAGCCCCTCGTTCTCCTTCTCAGTTTCTTAGTGTGCGGGTGGAGATATTGTGGGCAGTTGAGTCCAGCCCCAGCCTTCAACAAAGTATTCGTTGGTGAGGGAAGCAGCCTTGTACTTTGTACCGCTCCCCGTGGCCCCTCCTTCTCTTTCTCGGTTTGCGGGTGGTGGTATTGTGGACAATTGAGCTCAGCCCCTGAAATCAACAGAGTATCCCATAGCTCAGGAAGCAGTCTTGTGCTTTGTAGCACTCCCCCACGACTCCTCCTCCTTCACTGTGTGTGGGCGATGGTATTGTGAGTATCCAGTGGCACAGGAAGCAGGCGTGAGCTTTGTAAAGCTTCTCCGCGGCACCTCCTTCTTCTCATGGTGCGGTCGGTGGTATTGTGAGTATTTGAGTCCAGCCCCGCAGTCAACAGAGTATCTTGCAGCGCAGGAAGCAACCTTGTGGTTTGTAGTGCTCACCCATGGCCCTTCCTTCTCACTGTATGGGCCGTGGCATTTTGGCCAATCTAACCAACTCCTGCTGTGAATACCTACTGGCTTTAGCTACCAGAGATGGTGAAAAGGCTTGGCCTTTGGTAATTCCATGCTCACCCTCCTAGGCACCCAACTTCCAGCATATTAAAGACCCTTGGCACCAGACTTATTGATGTATGCATTGGGGATTGGCTGCATAAACTACATGGCATGGGTGTCTCTTATGGCTAGGCTGTGCTCCCAACCTCCCATGCATTCAATCACCATGGTGCACTGACAAAATCCGCCACATTTTTTAAATTGTAATTTTAAATCCACAGTCTAAATAACGAAGTTTGTGGAAACAAAAAGTAGCTGCCATGGTTTGTCTGCAAACCTACAACTGGGCCCTGGCCTACTCAAGTGATCGGGAACAATGAAGGATGCCTTCAAGTCCATGTACTTTGGCAACTGGCTGACAAATGTAGAAAAGCCCTACCATTGTTTGCAATCACTGAAGGATATCTCTTTGGATCTAGGAACTGTGGTCACAAGTTCACAAGTCCCACATGGTATCCTTCATAGATGAGCATTGGGCTCAAGGTGGACGGCTGACCAGTCACAATCTGCCACTGAACTAGGTGTTATGGTGTTTTACTGAGCGCAACAGTCTCTGGGTACAGTGAACAAAGACCTGCATCCCCATGATCACACCTTATGGTTTTTACAAGCATAAATGCTCTATGACAATTTGTATTCATTTTTTTAAACAATTTAACAAATTTAACAAAGCAAATGTAATTTTAAGAAAAATTGCTGATGTGCCCACACTATCACAGATCAGTGGACCCAATTGTAGACCGATGAATCCTGTAAGAAGAATGGGGGCTCTCTTTAAATTCTCTAGTTAAACCCACATCTTACCTAAGCCAAGGGGATACTCCCTCAACCACCTTAGCATTTCTGTCACATTTTGTCTGCATGTAGGCTTTGGTGCTTTGGCGAAAGGCAATATCAAACATTCACTTGCTGCCTGTTAATGAGATTAAAGTACTCCTTAAATCCCTCAAGGATCTGCAGATCCAATATAGACGCGCGCGGGCGAAGCCCGGGCCAAGGGCGGGCCCGTCCGCGCCCGTCAGAGGCCGGAAGAGGCTCGGCTGGGCCACCCCCCTAAATTCCTGAAGGGGAAAAGGACAGGCTCAGGAAGTGGACACCCTCAAATCCTCACCAAGGTCAGTGACACAAGGCCCCCTGTTCATCTATACTTGAATTTTAAATTAATCCCTCCTGCAAATATGGGGAGGCGAGCAGGGGCGGGAAAGCCAAATGTAGCCCCAGTAGAGCCGGCCTCTTCTATCCAACAGGCATCAATCGACCGGATGCTCCAGAGAGCTATTGGCATAGTGGCCAACGAGATTGAGCTAACAGAGAGACGATTATCCCTCACACCTAATCTTGTGGCACCTCTTAGCCCACTTGACTTAACTGATTCTCCTTACATTACGGACCAGGAACTTGCTACATGTGATATAGGCCCCTCCGCAGAAAGCAGGGTGGGTGTTGCACACCCAGGGGGGGCCCGCCCAAAAAATGTGAAAACTAAAGCCACTGTATCTAGAGGGTCAAAACGAAAAGCTCCAGTCTCTGAGACTCCTACCGCCGCAAGGCCTAATGTTCACAGCCCCCTATCTAATGGAGGCCCAGAACAGCCAACCTGGGTCATGGACGTGGTTGTTGACATGCAGGTCCAAATAAGGACCATACTGAGGGATGAACTAAAAAATTTATGGGATCGGGTTGACAACCTCGCAAAATTAGTAGAACGGTGGGTGGATAGGTCTGAGGCGATCTTGAAAGAAAAGGAGCCGGCCAACACATTGTCCCATACAAGACCCGGCCCCCAGCACGTAAAAGATAACATGTTCCCTCCTAACAAAACACCACAAGTTAACCAAGAGAAGGAGGGAGAGAAACACAGTAGCCCTAAGGGGGTGGAGAAAGGAAAAATTACCTATGGGCAGGAGCTTAAGCAGGGAGGACAGAAAGAAAAGGACAATGCTGGGGGGGCTGTTGGAACTCCTGATAGCCCCACCATTGGCGCAAGGGTCAGGCATAAGAGCAGGCCACAGGAGGGACCCCATGAGGTAGGGACAGCCCTTCCTTGCATCAATCTACCCCCAGCATCAATCCCCTATGTAGCCGTTTTAGCTGGAGTCCCTGATTTAAAGAAAGGCACTAGGGAATCCTATTTTGCTCTGAAGAACAAATGCATTCATTGGTTAACTAATAACAAACAGTTTTCCATTAGAGACAGTGAGGAAATCATTATGATTCGTAGGGTAGGGTGGGTAGGTTGGAGGCCCAAAGATATCGCTGGCGACTGTATTGTTATTAATTTTAGTAACAGGGGGATTGTAAATCATCTCTTAGAATACCATTACCCAGCCAGGCCAGGAAGATCTACCAATCTATTGCCCCTAGGTTACTTCTACCCCATTGGTCAGCATCCACAAGAGTATAGAGGAGCACGTTATTCGAAGTGGGCAATTAACCAGAATTCCCAACTTTTCACACCCTTGCAGGCCCAAACAACTCCACTATTTTTTAATATCCCAGTGATCAACAGGTTTAGGCCTCTTGAGGCTGTAGACTGACTAACGAAAGTGGTAGTCCCCACACAAGATAGAGATCAATCCTGCATGCATACCACACAGACAAGAGGGACCGCTGAAAGGAGTAACCATTTAACACTAGCTAAGACCATAGTTCAACCTTTAGAGGCGGGGAAAAGCAGTTTACTAGAGGATAAACCGAATCTTGATTTTGAGGACATACCGAATCCAAATAGACCCCTTGCTGTCTCGCTTCCAAGTAGTTCAATAAACAAGGATGGAAAACTTTCCCCATTAGCCAGAAAAATATCCAACCTAAATGCCAACCCAAGCTCACTTCAGCATAAAGAGTCCACCTTAGATAGTACAACCATCGACCCTCCCTTATACCCCACTTCAGTGCACATCCCAAGTGTGAAAATATTGTCTTGGAACATAGCAGGATTAACATCTAAATTGAAGAACCCTGAATGGGAACTCTTCATCGAACATCACGATATCTGTATGTTCCAAGAAACATGGTCTAGGGATGAATTGAGTAGGCAGGGGTACGTGGTCTTTAGTATCCCAGCGATCCATACGGGGAGAGGTAGACCATCAGGAGGATTGTCTACTTGGATTGGAATTCATCTAGGCTGTGAGGCAAAATCTATTGAAAGTTCCTCTCGGGATATTCTCTGTGTTCTTTTAACTTTCCAGACAAAACAAAACATTTTGCTTATAAATTTATACTCACGCCCGACGTATAGGGGCAAGAGTCTAGTACTCTAGACCAACTTAATACCTTTCTCTCAACGATCCCAATAAATAGCACAGTAATTATTGGCGGCGATTTTAACTGCCAATTTGAGCCCCTGGACGGTTTGGTAACAGGTCAACTAGATGAGGAGGACCTATACTGGTGTATTCCTGAACCTAATATTTCACCAGGAAGGGTCTGGACCCCGTTAGCACTCCAAATACAATGTCTAACATTAAAATTTTCTTTAAGAGCATGTAACGGACGTACTACATCAGATAATCCGGGGAATCACACTTTTAATAGAACGGGCCACACCTCAATAATTGATTATATTATGCTAGACTTACAGTCCTGGCATAAGGTGTTAGACTTTAAAATCTGCCCGCGACACAATAGTGACCATGATGCCCTTATCTTAGAAATAGTTACCCCAGGTAATACGAAGGCACAGGTTAAATCCTCAATATCAGCCCAAAGTATGATCCTGACCAATGGAGGGAGAAGAGTACGTTGGGCCGAAATTTCCAAGTCGCAAGACAAATTGGACAACCTCTACCATCAAATAGTCCCTCATCTCCTAACCACATCTCAACTAACTGAGAGTACTGGAGCCCCCAATACACTTTCAAAGATCTCACAAAATCATCAAGATCTGGTTGATATCATGGCCACTTTTTTTATCAAAATAAAATACAGAGAGCGCCCAAAAAGTCTAAGCATAAATGGTTTAATGCCAACTGCCGAGCTGCTAAAACTGACTTAATCATAGCCATTAAAAGTAGCGATAAAATAAAAACCAAAGAATCCAGAACAGTATATACATGCGCTATAATTAAAGCAAAACAGCACTTGGTTGCCCAAAAATGGGAAGACCTCACAAATGCATTAATTTCACATGATCTGAGGTCCTTCTGGAACATCTTAAATACTGACTCCCAGGCTGGTAGATTGGCCATCGAACCCAACTTAGATGAAGGTGTTTGGAGGGCTCACTTTGAAATCCCCCGGGTCTAAACCAGGATGATGCCCCCCCAATCATGGTAAGAGAAACCACCGACGCCTTAGGGAAAATCCTACCTGCAAAAGCGGCTGGTTTGGATAGGATCCCTGGCGATCTTTACCGATCTGAACCAACCATCTGGGCTCCTTATTTGGCTACTTTGTTTAATGCCATATTACAAGGCATGGCAATTCCCACTACTTGGGCGGGAGCCGAAATCATACCGATCTATAAAAAGGGCTCCCCGCTCCTGCCTACTAACTATCGCCCGATCAGTCTTATAGACGTTGGTCAGAAAATCTTCGCCCGAGTCTTATTGGGGCGTTTACAATCCTGGATAGAGGAACACAATATTTTAACCCCCCTCCAAGCCGGGTTTAGAGCTAGGACATCGACGATCGACCAATTATTTAGACTGCAGGCATTATACTGGAAATCCGTTACCATCGAGGGGGGTAGCCTTTATCTTATATTCGTAAATTTAAAATCTGCCTTTGATTTGGTTCCGAGGGAGAAATTATGGGCAATTTTAAGAGATATGGGAGTGCCAGAATACCTGTGTGTGCAGTTAAAACGTCTCCATGATGGTAATTACGCTTGTATTAGATATGGAAAGTGTGGTGAACTTTCAGCCCCTTTGCCCGTGGAGAGAGGGGTTCGCCAGGGCTGTGTCCTGGCTCCCACACTTTTCTCCCTCTACATTAATGGCCTAATAGACTTTCTGAGCATCGGAAAGAACATCGATGCCCCCAGGTTGGCGCAGCGCAAGATCCCGGCCCTGATGTTTGCAGATGATACGCTTCTCCTCGCAAAATCACCGATGGGAATTCAGAGGACTCTCGACAACTTTAGCGACTTCTGCAAACAGCGGGGCCTGGAAATTAACCTGAAAAAAACTAAGTACATGGCCTTTAATGTAGGCAACACCACCCTTGCTTGGACGGCAGACCCCTTGAAAGAGTAACCACCTTTGAATATTTGGGACTGACGTTGACTGAGAAAATGGATTGGGGTGCACAAATAAATTAAGCAGGGCTGAAACTTACCCAAAAAGTGGGGGGTATTTTAAAATTATATAGGAGTTGCCCCGAAAAAACACTTAGCCCAGTGATGGAAATCTACAAGGCACAGGCCAGGTCTGCTGCCCTCTACGGAGCAGAACTCTGGGGTCATTGTGCATTGGGCATGTTAATGCGAACTGAGAATTCTTTTATTAGACAGCTTTTGGGCCTACCCACCAGTACTCCATTAACACCACTCCGTTTAGACCTAGGGGTTAGACCCATTGTGGAAGAGGCAGCCCTTAGGCCCCTCCTCTATTGGCGTCGCCTTTGGAGTACCCCGGAGTTATCCGCCTATAGGGAGGAAATAACTGACATAATGGATATGCGAGGTTCAGGGAGGATACCTTGGTTGTCCAATATTAAGAACATTTGTGAGGGCTTGGGTAGGGGCAATCTATGGTACAATGCGGAATATACGTCTCAAACAACAGCAAGAAAGACCCTGATAGAGAGCTTCAGAGAGCAAAAGCTCAACAAGCTTGAAAGAAGAAATACCGCTGGTCGTTTGACGGTGGAATTTTTGGCAGTAAAAAATAGGTATAGTTTAGAACTGGTGCTGGATAATACCCAGCCACTTCTCACCCAAAAACTTTATGTCCAGTTCAGACACGGAGTCCTCCCATTACGCACCTTTACTCGCAAGTGGGAGTGGGCTTCAAATGGGGGTTGCCCGGCCTGTAACTATACCGATGAAACGGAACTGCACGTGCTATATTTCTGCAAGGGTTATGGAAAGGCCAGAACACGCTGGCTAACCCAACTTTGCAGAAATTTGGGGTCAAGACGCTGCTCTGAAGTGTACAGGATATTTAAATCGAATACACAAATGCCTATTGTTTACTCTATCTCACGGTTCTTATTCAATATGTGGTACACCCGAAGGGCCATTCTCAAAAGAACGGCCCAGCAGAATGATATTGCAGGAACTGTATGAGTGATCATAATATTGCATTCCTCTGGTCACATTTCGGGTTGTGTGTATGGTGCTACATTAATTTTATCAATTGGATTATTGGTCAGCATTGTATCTAATTTTTATACTATCTTTTCAAACTGTGTATATATTATGAATCCACCGTATTTTATTGCTTGTTTTTATTGATGCTTTTATGGCAATTGATTGCCGAAATAAAGTTTTATGAATGAATATAGAACAAAGGGTAAATAAGATCCCTCTTTCAACAGAAATTATGTACTTTTTAAAATTATTATCCACAGACTTCCTATATCATTAACTATTTTAAGCCCATTCCACAGCTTCCAGTAATGCAAATATTGCAAAAACTACTGAATGTATTTGCACCAAAATAATACAGGCACAATTCATGGGATAGTTTTTGTTACATGTCATGTTTCAGTAGCTGAGAACAAATGTCTCAATGGGAATTAAAATGAAAATGTAACTGTTATGCTCCTTATAATTCCTTCTGTCTTCAACTAATCTGCATAAAACTTGACATGCCAACATTTTGCACCAAGCAAATCCCTGCATTAAATGCATATTCATCAATTGACAACAAAAGTAAATTCAAAACTGAGGAGCATATTATCAAGGCTTATATCGCCGCTTTTTCGGCACATAGCGCCGAAAAGGGGCGATTTTTTAATCACCTAATTAACAAGGACACGCTAACAAGCGTTAGCGCCTGTTTCCTTGCTACTTTGCATGTTAGCGATCAATATCACTAATGACATGCAAAGTAGGCGTTCCTCACCTAATCCTCATTGAATCCCTCGCAAACACAACAACGCCCTATTATCAATGCGGGGCCGGACCCGCAAAGCGATAATAAAAGCCGCGCTAACCGCGGTTATCGCCGGGTTTCAACCCCTGTTCAAAACTTGACTAAGCTATGTTCACAATGGGAGGTGGATTATAATGTTTAGTCCACACTCCCCTATCAGCAAGGTTTACAATAGTGCACTTCCATTTTCGCTTCTTTTCCCACGCTAATGCCAATTATCCCCATCTATCGCTGGAGTTTACATCGCCATTGCGCAAAGCGTTGCTAATACACCGCTGACATGGCGATGTACTCCAGCGATAGATGGCAATAATGTAAATCGCGCTAAGTGCGATTTGCGATAATTTCCGCATGTCCTTCGTAATATGCCCCTGAGATCTATACATATAGGACATGTAAGAGTACATAAGAGTACATAAAAGATTACCCATTTAGTTTCTCTTTATATACACACAGAGAGGGGTTGAGGCATTAAAGTCCCGCACTTGTCAACAATGGTATCTGGCAAAGTATGATAAGCTGCTAATGGTGCAATGAACCTGAAGTACAGCCCCTCTATACTCCAAAAGGGAACCAGAATTTCCAAATAACTTGTATCATTGGTGGTTCAGCTCTCAAAATTTGACAATTATATCAAATTGATACATTTGTATTTAAACATGTGTTTTGTTTGACCTTCCGCAGCATGAATATCCACAACGATTACATATCATGCATGTAACAAATACATATTAAATAGGTTTCTTTTGTTCAAAGATTCTTTATTCGTTTTCCTCTTTAAAAATCATCACGCCAACAGACAGTAGCCACAGTAGCCGTAGCCAAAGTGTTTCATCCTACAAGGACTTCTTCAGGGGTACGTCGTCTTACCAGAATTTGGATAATTTTACTGGATATCAAAATCCCTGATCATTTGTACATAATAATACTACAAAGGACCTATGTTGTTCACAAACAAATCAGAGCCCTGAATAAGTCCTTGTAGGATGAAACGCGTTGGCTACAACTACTGTGGCTACTGTCTGTTGGCGTGATGATTTTTTAAAGAAGAAAACGAATAAAGAATTTTTGAACAAAAGAAAACTATTTGATATGTATTTGTTACATGCATGATATGTAATTGTTGTGGATATTCATGCTGCGGAAGGTAAAAAAAAACACGTTTAAGTAATGTATCAATTTGATATAACTGTCAAATTCTGAGTGCTGAACCACCAATGATACTTTCATGCCTTTGATCAGCCTCCTAAACACCTGACTTCACCTGCAATTTTGATGAAAGAGGTTGACAGGAGTGCATTGGGGACTGGTTAGGGACCTTCTTTCAGGCCTTAAGGGCTTACCTTCATGATTCACTAAAATACACTAGTGTAAATAATTGGGTTATTATTAGCTGAGAGTGGCTGAGGCACCACTCAAGTAATAAACACATTCCTTGTCAGGGTGTACCACAAACATTATTAAATAAACCTGTGATTAACCCTCTTGTAACTTGGCTTAACTTGGAGGCAATGTGTAAAATATTTAAGTAGCACTCAAACAGTAATAAAGTGACAGCACAGCACAAATCCCAAACCAATTCAGAACCTAGAGCTAATTTCAATGAATGATATGACACCAAAACAACAGAACTTAAATCAGTAGAACTGAAGTTATGAATTTTTAAAGCTTCTGGTGAAAATAATGCCAAAAAGCACAAATCACCAATTTTGGGTAAAACTGTTTGAATACAGGGACCAGGTTCGCCCCGCTGAAGATTTTATCTTCCCTGAGCCCAAGTCCATGCAGGGAGCTGGAGTGGAGCTTCACCTTGGCGGTCGATGTGAGGAGACCGTTGCCAGGTGTCGCTCATGGTCAAAATTGAGGATGAATAGAAGACATGGACTACTGCCATTGGTGCCGGTTCTCGAACAATTATGAAGAGCAGGTCATCGCTGGGGATTCGCATCAGCAGGAGTCTCTAATAGTCATCAGGCAGCACAATGAGTTCAGTGGTGGTCGTGAACAGCCCAAAACTTTCTGAATTTTCATCTGAAACAATGGATTTGTGGATTTGAGGCAGAAGGAATCCCCTTTGATGCCAGCCAAGGGTCTAGGACTTGGAAGGGCACCTCTTGGGTATCAGGACTCACTCCAGCAGAGACCAGCAGAAGGGGTCAGGCAGGTCCAGGAAGGTCCAGTTGGTGCTGGTTAGTTGCAGGTAAGTCTCTTGAGCTTGTTGTGTCACCGTAACTGAAACAGGAAAGCAGTCAAGTGACCCTTGGAGTCACTTCTGGAGAGCCTCGGATCAAGGCAAGAAGGCCCAGTCTTCCTTCTTCAAACAGCAGGGAATTCTTCTTCTGAATCATCCACAGGTCCAGGAGTGTTGTGATGAGAGGTTCTGTTAGGTGTTAAATTCCCGTCCCTGCAATGTATTCCTTTCACGTTATATTAGGTTAGCAATGTGTGGCTAAATAGATGCCAGTCGTATTACGTTATGTAACCCACTGAGTTATCCGTGTAATGTGCAGGCTTCAGTTGGCGAATGTGACTCCATTTTGTTTCTTGTAATCCTCATTAGGCTGCTCAGACTGTGCCCGAGTTAGGCCTCATGGCCCGTAATGCTTGCCTCAGCAGAACACTGTATTTCGCTAATGTTTTTTCTTTCTGTCCAAGGCTGTTTCCCGACCTGCTAATGAGGAGACAATTCAGCTTTCACATACCAATCTAAGTGTGTAGTTCTGCACCCACGTTAGGAGACGCTGAGACCCAGCGCAGAGGCCTTGGGTTTCTGATAACATGTACCCATCTGGCGGGTGGTAGCTCATCTCCAAGTGCCTCCTTTGTTCATGTCCTGCCCTGGCTGGTAGTTTTCCATGGTGGGCGGGGTCGGAGGCTTTTGTGGAAGAATGATTACTCACTGTGGAGTGGGGGAAGTCAGTCCCTCGGCAGATCTTAGGGTGCAGGTCATGATGGAATCCTCTGCAGAGCATTCCTAATAAAGATGTAAGTTTGTATTCTCTACTGTCTGACCGACTCTTCATTTTTGGGAAGGCATAGTAGGTGGCTGTGAGAAAACCTGAGTGGCCTAGTGGGCCACTTCCTTCAATTGGTGCCCGAACAGGGACCCCGCAAGGTGATCCGACTCGCCCGTAATCGGGTTGTAGGGTGGGGGGGAGGCGTTTGGTCGGTTGGGCGGATCGGGGTACCCCACAAAAGACCGAGCTTGGTTCTCGCAGCTGCCCCGCCCGGCTGATCGGGCCCCCCCTCGTCTAGTGGTCACCAACTGAGGTCCTGAGAAGGCGAAACCTTGGAGTTGACCCTTTGGTCTGAAGAGTCGGCAGTGGAGAATAGCTTGGCTCAACCTGTGTGCACCAGGTGAGTGATTTGATTCTTGGGTAAAATGGCGCCATTCTTGGACAGCACGAGCCTGTGGGCTGTGTCTTGATATGGTCTTCGGACTGTCTTGTCTGCATTTTTGAACTGTCTTGCTTGAATGACACGAGTCGATGGGCTGTGTCTTGGTACGGTCTACGGACTGTCTTGTCTTGAACTTGGTGGGTCTGCGGACCCTTGGAAAGGCACAGAGTGTTTGTGAGCAGTTCATCAGACGACCTGGAAAGTTGGCCTGCACTTGAAAAGGCCCGGGACTGCCCGCTAACAATCTGCCAGACCAACTGGTAATTTGGCTAATGCTCGAAAAGGTCTGGGGCTGGTTCCTGCCTTCTTGGATTTGATACAGTCTCCGGACTGTAGGGAGTGGTCCCTGGATCGTTCCTGTTTGGCTCCGTGACTAATATTTGTTACTTTATCTTCGTCTTTGTTTGTCGGATTGTTGGTGTTATAGTTGTCCGTTAGGGACAGTGCCTGTATCTTATATTAAGATGCCTTGTTTTAGCAAATTGGGGTGTTTTGCATGTCGATGTTGTTCTACTGATGCTCGATTGGAAGAGAGCCAGCCTGCACCTCCGGAGGGTACTCCAAATTTTGACATGTATGTTAAACATGGTATTGTCCCGGTTATGTTTAGCACATTGTGGCGTAAATATATGAAGGACAATGCTGAGTTACAGTGGCCGCTTACTGGCTCATTTGATGAGCAGAAAATGAACTTCTTGCAGGACAAGTTGTTTGCTAGGAGGAGCAGACAGTCGATGTTTGATTCTCTGACATTATGGCAAAAGGAAGCAAAGCAGCGACGCATGAGGGCGGAGAAAGAGGCCCGGAAGAGGCAGACACAAACGATAACACAGTTAGCAGTAGCTTATGAAAGAGGAAAGGTAGAGATGGGGATAGAATGTGCAGATAGAAAGTTTTGGTTACAGACAGATAAGTGCTATGTGACTAGAGAGGAAGGTGATGATTTAGTCGAAGACCTACTGGATTCTTGTCCTCCTCCTCCTTATGCCCCTGAACGGATATACCCAGCAGTCCCGGCCTCTCAGTCCTTGGCCCCTAGTGCCGCCCCTTCTAGTCTTCCTGTTTCTGGCGCTACCGCTACGGCCCGACCCCTCTTGCTTCTCTCCTACTCACACCAGGCACCGTGGCGGGTGCTGTTAGTTCTCCTGTCCAGTCTGTCGGCTCTGGATCGACGGCTACTCTCCCTCTCACCCCTACCAGCCTGTCTCTCTACCTGATGGTACCCTTCTCTGCGTCTGCTCCTTCCCCCGTGAGTGTGGCACACCAGGCTCAGTTGAATTGGGCAGCGGCGCGAGATCGAATAGATAAAGTATTGGTGCGTTCTGCAGTGGGTGATGAGGAAAAGAAAATATGGCGAACCAAGCAGCTCAGTGGGCTCGACACCCGGTCTATAGTGTGGAGGATGTGTGGAGTGTGATGAAAGATTATGAGCCATTTATACAGCAGCATGCCCTTAAACACATGTCGGCAATGCTGATAGAGTTGTGGTGTTGCACCACAAATAATATATGACATACGGGATAGGGTATATGCTGCAGGTATGGCTCCCAATGAGGTTTTTAGCAATATAACAACACTAGTGGGTTACCGAGGCAGATTGTTCCAGAAGGTACTGACAATGGGGACACAGCATCCCATGAGGGAGGTTCATCCCATTTATCACCCTGAAATTCCAGAACTGCGCGACTCCACTAATGCTGTGATTAGGCAACGGGTCGACGCTCGATTTCATGAGCAATGTATTTATACTCCTTGGAAGAGGAGCGAGGTCCTATCCTTAAAGGGCCAGCTGCCGGACCCCCGGAAAAATCCTACTGCATATTATAAGGAGTTGACGGAGGCGGCCTCCTCTACAGTAAGGACGTTAGCAGATGTGGAGTTGTTTTTCGGCTTGTTGGTACCAGTGGACTTATGGAGGCAGGTCCATATGTAGGATCATGCACTAGAGTTGGGGGGAACATGGGATGAGATAAGGGCTTGGGATAGGGAGCGTGAGCCTGGAGACAAGCCGAAAGCGGACCGCCTCGCTTTGCCGGGGCGTATTATCACATACATGCACTCTCTTATCCCGCCAAAGAGAGTGGATTGGGACAAGTTGACTGCGTGCCGTCAGAAGAAGGATAAAAGTGTGTCGGATTTCTATACTAGGTTTGAAGGGGTGTTCTTAGATTTTAGTGGACAGGACCTGTCACAGGAGGGTGGTGTTCATTTATTTGTCAACAGATTTGTCACTAACTTACTCCCCGAGATTGCAATACGGTTGCAGGCTTCGGAAAGTACTTGGACGACATCATCCCCATCTGTGAAATTGAGTATGGCACAATATTACGAACATAGAGAGAACGAGGACAAGGAAAGGGTGGAGAAAAAGTCAAAGGATTTAAAGATGAGGGTATTGATGCAGCAGGTTGCAAGGGGAAATGGACGAGGTAGAGGTTCGGGTTTGGCCCAGCAGCGAACTGGCAGAGGTGGCACGTCAAACATGCCCCTCGGGCTCAACCAATCTGCGTACTGCAAAAAGGAGGGACATTGGCGGAATGAGTGTCCGGAGTTGTTACAGAAGGGTGAGGCCCCACGGGGTCACGGTTTTCGAGGGAGAGGAACAGGAGGTAGAGGGGGAATGCAGTCTGAAGATACGTCGCACAATAGGCAGAGCGGGAATTATTTTGATGATCCCAGGGGACGGCAGTATTATCATGATGATTATGACATGGACGAAGTGACGGGTTTGTCTCACAGCTAGGACAGCCGAGGACAGGGCGAGGGACCAGTTCCTGTGCCCATAGATCAGAATGGACCTTATGTCACTGCTGATTTACAGGGTACTACTGAATTTTTTTTAGTTGATACAGGGGCTATGAATAGCTCTGTTTCCCGTTCACTGGTCCCGGGGGCAGCTCTGTCTGGCCAAAATAATGTTTCGGTGGGTTTCTCAGGTGTGCCGGTCATTAGCCCCATTTCCAAACCCCTTGCTTTGACCATTGGCCCCTTTACGGTCAATTCACCATTTTTGCTGACGTCAAATTGTGGGGAAAATTTGTTAGGACTCGATTTATTGAAAAGGTTGCATGCGACAATTTTTTGTTCTCCGGACGGTGTATATATGACTGTTGGACCGCAGGTGGCTTGTGCTAAACAGTGCTTCGCCAAAGATGCCCCCCTTCCAGCTGAGTTTAGAGATGTACCACATAGGTTATGGGCTGCAGGAGATACCGATGTGGGGTTACTCCAGATCCCGCCTGTTTCTATACAGATTCGAGACAATGCTAAATTGCCACGTATTCCCCAGTACAAGATATCCCAGGCAGGAGAAAAGGCCTTATTGCAAATAATACAGGATTTGATTGAGTCTGGTGTGGTTGAGGAGACTACGGCGAATGTGTGTAATAGCCCTATTCTTCCTATTCTTAATAGGCCCCCCTGGATTCCCCTGATGCCCACCCTGATGTTTATCGTTTTGTGATTGACCTCAGAGAGGTTAATAAGATTGTAGTTCCCCAATACCCTGTGGTTCCGGACATTACCGCAATCTTAACAATGATTCCCCCGTCAGCAAAATTTTTCTCTGTAATTGACTATGAAAAATGCTTTCTTCAGCATACCAATTCATGCAGATAGCCGATATCTGTTTGGCTTCAGTATAGCCGGTCGGAGTTTTAGATTTTGTCGTGCTCCACAAGTCTATACTGAAAGCCCCAGTATTTACAGCCAAGCATTGAAAGCTCAATTGGATTCTTTGGAGCTTCCCACTGGTAATGTGCTGTTGCAGTATGTTGATGACCTCCTTATTGCTTCGGACAATGAGGACGGTTGCAAAGACGCCACTGTTAAATTATTGTTGCATTTGGCTTATCATGGACACAAGGTGTCGCTTTCCAAATTTCAGTATTGTCGACAGGAGGTCACCTATTTAGGTCACCTACTGTCGAAGGAGGGACACAGACTAACACCTGAGCGCATAGCTATCATCACTAATATGTCTATCCCTAGAACCCAACGCGAGGTACGCGCGTTCATAGGGATAACATCGTATTGTCGCATTGGATCCCTAACTACTCCCTACTAATGAAGCCCCTTCTTTACCTGACCACAAAAGATGTGCATGAGCCCTTGCTATGGACACCTGCATGCCAGCAAGCTTTTGAGCAACTAAAGACTGCGCTTTGCTCTGCTCCAGTGCTTGGTACTCCTGATTACCAGAAGCCTTTTGTACTCTACGTGCATGAGGTGGACGGTTGCACGCTTTCTGTTCTAACACAGGGTTTTGGTGGTAAGCAGAGACCCTGCGCCTATTTCTCCGCCATGCTTGACAATGTCGCCAGAGCGCTCCCGAGCTGTCTGAGAGCTGCCGCGGTGGTGGCAGTGTCTATCAGACAATCGGCAGGGCTCGTCCTTGATACTGCTCTCACGGTGATGGTACCCCACGCTGTGGATACACTGTTGAATAAGACAAAAACGCAGCACCTTACTAGTGCGCATCTGACTAGCTATGAACTGACTCTATTTGCTCCACACATTACCATCAAAAGATGTGCTACTCTGAACCCAGCCACATTACTACCCCTCCCTTCGGGAGAAAAGGGCAATGATGTCCATGATGGTTTATTTCGGACTGAGGAAGAAATAAAGGGACGGGTAGACCTGACTGATGTTCCCTTATCTGAACCCCAAGGGGAACTATATGTCGATGGCTCTTGTTTCAAGTTACCAGATGGCACCACCACTGCAGCCTATGCAATAACAACGTTACACAATGTAGTTGAGACATCCTGTATCCCACACCAATCGGCCCAAGCTGAGGAGCTGGTTGCCCTTCTCAGGGCTTGTGAGTTAAGTGAGGGACTGGCGGTTAATATCTACACCGACAGCCAGTGCGCCTTTGGGGTGGCCCATAATTTTGGGCGCCTCTGGGCGGAGAGGGGGTTCTTGACTTCGCATGGATTGCGGATTCAGAATGGGCCATTGATACATAGATTGCTGTCCGCATTGACACTTCCCAGTAAGTTAGCAATAGTGAAATGTAGCGCTCATAAGACTATTACAGATGATGTGGGGAGGGGAAATGCTTTCGCAGACCAGACAGCTAAGGAGACAGCTCGATGAAAGATGACACAGATGTTGGTGGCAGGTCCCGCGAGGTGGGTCCCAGACTATGGAATGTTTGAGGACACGTTGGAGAATGTCAGGGAAATCCAGGGTGAGGCGACCCTAGATGAGTTAGCAATGTGGGAGGAGAGAACAGGTCGTTTGGATCAGGATGGGTGTTGGACTGACTTGTCAGGGAAGCAGCAATGGTTGCTGCCTAATTCGTATGTGCTCCCTGTTGTGACTATGGCCCATGGCTCGGCGCAAATTAGTGCTAAAGGAATATGCAAGTTGCTGGATCCAGTATGGCAGAATGATAATATCGCTAAGGCAGCCACGCATCTAGTGCAGCATTGTATCATTTGTCTGAAACAAAACCCCGGGAAAGGTACCCCTACACCTTCTGGTAATTTCGCACCGCCTTCCTTCCCTTTCGAGGTTCTCCAGATGGATTTCATCGAAATGGAACGGGTAAATAACTTGAAGTATGTGCTAGTAGTGATCTGCGCAAATGGATTGAGGCTTACCCCACTAAAGAGAATACAGCTATGGCGACGGCGAAGGCACTTCTAAAAGAGTACTTCCCGCGCTATGGATTGCCACGCGTGATCTGGAGTGACAACGGAAGTCACTTTAATGCAAAAGTCATTGAATTGGTGTGCACAGGTTTGCATATTAAACAGACGTTTCATGCAGCGAATCACCCCCAGTCAGCAGGCCTGGTTGAGAAGTACAATGGTACTCTCAAACTGAAGTTGGCACAAATTCAAGAAAGCACAGGACTAAAATGGCCGGATGCATTACCCCTGGCGTTATTATCTACCAGAGAGACAGCGCATTCTAGATTAGGGGTCCCCCTATGAGGTGGTCTTCGGACGCCCTGCTAATGTTTGGGAAGTCCCCAGACCCAAGTGCTTTTCCAAGATAGAGTACACCTTACTTGTAGACTACCTGTATGAATTGTCTAAAGACTTTCATTCTCTTCATCAACAGATACAAGCCACGCTGCAGCCAGTACCAGAGGGGCCTGGGCATTGCATACAGCCCGGTGAAAATGCGCTGATAAAAAATTTCCAGCGGAAGACCAGCCAGCCGAGGTGGAGAGGGCCAGTGATCGTGTTACTTGCCACCAGAACAGCTGTCAAGGTGAACGGCAGAAAGCAATGGATTCATGCATCTCATGTGAAATGGGTGCCTCTCCCGCTTCCGTATGACTGCTGGGTCAACGAAGGCATCGGTGATCAGGAGTGTGAGAAGGTGCCACGCTTCGTTCCCTTCTCTGATGCCCGAGTGAGGTGGGCGCAGACAGACGAAGAAAGTGATGCAGTTCTGTCTGAGGAGATCCCACAAGAGATAAGGGCCGCCCCGGATAACACCGTCTCTAACACACTGGAATCTGAGTATCGATGCCCATCTGATCCTGAGTTTCTGCCCCTTTTTGTTGACGAAACAGTGCCTGGAGTTATCAAATACAACCTGAGGCCCCGGAAAAAGGACGGTGCACCAGCCGAACAGTCTAGGAGTTAGGGAAGGACTTGAGCTTAGGGCGTATGGTGCTGCACCTAAGGTGCCTGTATTAGACTAGGGTGAACAACACTGGTGCACTGCCCTGGACACTGGACAGGATAGCTGAGGGCATTGTCCCAGGAGGGAGGGTGCCCTATCCTGAAAGAAGAAGGATTCGTTTTTTCTGCAAGGGTTGCGATCGCGCAGCTCCTCCGTGGGAGTGCTTCATAGCACCGTCGTTGATGAACAATAGGAGCCTGCCAGTGAGGCTCTAAACGGACACTGGGTGATTTGTGCCCCCTGGTACTGTGGTTGCAATAAGTGGCTCTAGCCTGTGAATTTTTCTTTCCCGTTTTGACACCTATAAATTGCCTTTGAAGTTGTACAAATGTATCCCTTTGGCCGTCCTATCCCTGATGAGGAGCAGCCCTTTGCAGCTCCGCGTCCTACTCCAAATGATCCTGTTTGGTCCTCTTGGTCCACTAAGAGTAAAGTAGTGTTTGTTGCCATAATTTTGCTTTCCTTGCTAGTTGTATTTGGGGTGGTTTGGTACCTGGAGGAACAACATCCTGTGCACACCTTGATAGGGACTACCCCAGTTCCAGCAGAGCACTCGTTTGTTACATTGGCCCCACATAAGGAGAGACATAGACAGACTTATGCACAAAATGCTTTCGTTCAGATGCTTCATCAGGTACACAGTACTACTACTGTCACAAATTGTTGGGTGTGTGGGCTACTTCCCTCAGTTATGCATACAAATTACTTGCTAGTATCATTGCCCCTGTCATATTTGGGTAGCTGTGAGGCGATGGTTCCAACTGCTCTCTATGGTATACATGCATTATCATGCTGACGCAATGAAAATGGTACAAGCTGACAATGAAGCAGTGTTGGAATATATAGTGGTGCATTAGGGGTATATGCCCGGACCGGATGGCAAGGAGGGTACACTGAGCACCTGTCTCGATGCTTGTATGAATAAATTTGAAGCCCATGAGACTGTCACTTGGTTGCAAAATGAAATGCTAGATTTCCAAGAATTTAATGTCACCGAATACTTTAAATGTTTCCAGGAGCACAATATCACTGAGGACAAAGCCCATGCCTGTCCTGGCAGTGATCAGACGTCAACAGCTAGTTTCTGTGTTGAAGGCACAAGGAACATTTCGGTGGGATGGAGTCATTGTAACTACACCTCCTATTGAGACTACCTAGCAGCCCACCTTTGCTTACACCTCCGAATGTATACTTCATCTGTGGGGAGCAGGCTTATACATGGCTTCCGAGAGGGTGGTCTGGCCGGTGTTATGTTTCTTTTCTCTTGCCTCCCGTTTATATTGCACCGTCCAATTACCACAGGGATCATAGATTACAGCGTATGGATCTCCAGGTACACCGAGTCAGGAGAGTTGTCAATCCAGACAATATTGATCAAACAGATACATCCTTGCAGCAATTTACCGACATCATGAAGGGCATTGTGCCGTTCTGGGGTCCCATGTTCAATAGCCGTAATATTCGTCGCCTTGCTAGAGTAGTTGAGGGAGTCATTAATACTACTGCCGGTATACTGACTAATATTACAGTCGAGCTTCAGGC
Source organism: Calotriton arnoldi (assembly GCA_963921515.1). Lineage (NCBI taxonomy): Eukaryota > Metazoa > Chordata > Amphibia > Caudata > Salamandridae > Calotriton > Calotriton arnoldi. The sequence goes on along the minus strand of CAWUFW010000706.1, from coordinate 1,972,999 downwards.
TACGAGGCTCGTTTCTCTTCAAAACAGGATGGTTTTACACGTCATCCTGGCTGATATGGGTGGAGCCTGTCGCGTCATAGGGAGCAGCTGCTGTGTGTATATTCCTGATAGTGCCCCTACTGTATACTCCGCAATACAGAAATTGCACCGACTCGCCTCAGACATCCACCAGGATAATGGTTCATGGTCACTCACTGGGTGGCTAGTCTAGTGGCATCATGGGGTTGGAAAATATTACTTGTCCTACTAGCAATTGCAGGAGTCATTTTTACCTGTTGCCTATGCATTAACTGTCTTCCAGCCTGTTGCACTTATTGTATGAGTAAAATAATTCCTACCCCTACTTTGCCAAGAAGTGATAACAAAATTTCTGTCATGATGATACAGGAAATTCAAGATATTATGCTAATAGATGAGGGCATCTTCGAATTTTAGGTGCCCTCAATGTTAATGCCTTGCTTATTTCCCCTGTAACATGCGTGACTTTGTGTATTCCTCTTCTCCCTCAGAATTGTAAAGACCCTACCGGATAGCAATAAAGCATTTAGCCATCCATGCTAAAAGGAGGGTCTGTTAGGTTTTAATTTCCCGGCCCTGCAATGTATTCCTTTCAGGTTATATTAGGTTAGCAATGTGTGGCTAAATAGATGCCAGTCGTATTACGTTTTGTAACCCACTGAGTTATCCGTGTAATGTGCAGGCTTCAGTTGGCGAATGCGACTCCATTTTGTTTCTTGTAATCCTTATTAAGCTGCTCAGACTGTGCCCGAGTTAGGCCTCATGGCCCGTAATGCTTGCCTCAGCAGAACACTGTATTTCGCTAATGTTTTTTCTTTCTGTCCAAGGCTGTTTCCCGACCTGCTAATGAGGAGACAATTCAGCTTTCACATATGAATCTAAGTGTGTAGTTCTGCTCCCACGTTAGGATTCGCTGAGACCCAGCGCAGTGGCCTTGGGTTTCTGATAACATGTACCCATCTGGCAGGTGGTAGCTCATCTCCCAGTGCCTCCTTTGTTCATGTTCTGCCCCAGCTGGTAGTTTTCCATGGTGGGCAGGGTCGGAGGCTTTTGGGGAAGAATGATTACTAACTGTGGGGCGGGGGGAAGTCAGTCCCTCGGCAGACATCTTAGGTTGCAGGTCATGATGGACTCCTCTGTAGATCATTGTACATGTACGTTTGTATTCTCTACTGTCTAACCGACTCTTCATTTTTGGGAAGGCATAGCAGGTGGTTGTGAGAAAACCCGAGTGGCCCTAGCGGGCCACTTCCTTCAGTTCTGAAGGCGCCCCTTTTATCCCCAGTGCCAGCCTGTGGGTGTGTGAAGCCCCCTTTGTCCAACCTTCCTCCTTTGCTGAGGTTGGCTTCAAACTGTCTAGGATAGCAAAGAGCAGGCAGACATAGATGTGAGCTGCATTTGTCAGTGGCAGGGCAGGCTGTACTTAGAAGTCAGAAAAGGGTGAATGTTGGACCTGGCCCTCTTAGGAGGGGCACCCCCCAACACTTTTTGCTGGATTTGGTTTTGTCGGCCTTCGGACTCTGTCCATTTTGCAACTGCTAACCAGTGCTAAAGAGCTTGTTTTCACTCCCCTAAACATAGTTTGATTGGCATATACCTAACTGACAAATTTAATTTACTTACAGGGCTCTTGTAAAATGCTATACCATATACCCAGGGTCTGTAAAGTAAATGCTACCAGTGGGCCTGAACTATGGATGGGTGATAGAGTTGGCGGAGTTTTGGCCACTCCGTGTTACACATTAAACAAGGAGTCCCAGCCAAATTCCGCTAACTGCTGCAAGGCATAGTTTTTTTTCACGTGAGTCTTGCCAACAGTAAGTTTTCATGTAACTCTGTGGCGGAGTAAAGCTTCATGAGATCCGGCCACCCCTAGGCTGCAGCACTTATTAGGCTACTGACTTTAGTAGCCCCTTAAAACATGTTCCAGGCCTGCCACTGCAGCCTGAATGCAGTTTTAAACTACCATGCTGACTTGGCATTTAAACCCCTTTGCCAAGCATTAACCTCCCCTTTTAGTACAATTAAGTCACTCCTAAGGTGGGCCCTAGGTAGCCCATAGGACAGGGTGCTGTGTAATTAGAAGTTTGGACATGTACTTTTAAGTTGACCTGGAAGAACTGCCAGGAGGAGTTCTGCCCCTTTGCTGTGTTTTTGCTTTGCTGCGTTGGCCTGAAGTTGCGGCTTCTGCCTTGGGCAGTGAAAGGACTGGACTGAACTTTCTACACTTGTGCTGAGTATCTCCAAGGGCTTGAAATTGAGCTTGCCTCCTGTTCACAACGTCTCGAGAGCAGCAAAGATTTCACCGACCTCAGGGTACCACTTCTGGAACTGCTGTTTCAGTTGCCACAGAGGGGAGAAAGCAGCTGACTCTGGCACTGAGTTCATCGCTGGCTCCATGTCCTGAAGGCACCGTAGAGGGCACCTTCCCCATCTTGCACCGCAACCCAGATCTCACTGATAACGACGACAGACGCCGCCGCCACCAAGCCGCTGCTTGCACAGTGACATGTGGGCACCGCTTTCCGCACCACCTAGCTTCCCCACCCTGGTCTCACCAATGCCGTCGCTGCACGCTGACCGCTGCTTCAGAGTAGGGGGAGGAGATTTCTTTCACACCTGAATGGGCCTGGTCTGGCTTTGACAATGCTGTCTCCACCTCCTGCCGGGCAGCTGCACCAGAGACGACAGAATTGGTTTTGGCTGGCCAAAGAGCTTCTCTGCCACTAGAGAACAAAGGAATTTGTGCTATAAAGCGTGGGACCCAAACCACTGAACTTTAGATCCCTGCTGAACTAAGGAACCTGCCAGGAAGAAGAACCGGGAAAGCTGGAGCAGGAGTCCTGCCCCTGTGCTGTGTGCTGTTGGGGTTGGCCTGCAGTGGTTGCTTCTGTCTTGGACAGGGAAAGGACTGGACTGTACTTTCATCATCCTGCTGTCAGAGTTTTCTCAATGGGCTTGAAGTAGAGCCTGCCTCCTGTTGGAAGTCTCAGGGATAGAAAAGACTTCAAAGATTACTTCTGAAATTCAAAAGGAACCTTTGCCAAGGAGAAGAGCTGGAGAAACTGAGGAAAAGTGGCTGTTTCTGCCAAGGAAAGGACAATTACTTTGCTGTGTGCTGTGTGCCCAGTTTGAGGAAGATCTCCAAAGGCTTGAAGTAGAGCTTTCCTCCTGTTTTTAAAGTCTCAGGTATACAAAGACTTCACCCCCACTTCCCCTGAACTTCCGACCTGGGAGGTCTGACCTGCCAAGAGGTGCCTGGTGCCTGCTGCTGTTCTGGGCCTCTGGAGGTTGTTCCTACTGTTGGGAGCTGGAAAAGCAACGCACCTAAGAGAAGCGCGGCGCATCCGCACCTGTTTCCGATGCATCGCTGAAGAATGCAAAAACAATTGATGGACAGAATGCAGAACAATGTCATACATTCACCACAGTACAGAGATCTGGGCCTAAATCCATCGTTTTTTTGCTCACCATGCCATTCCAGTTTGGACCCAGCCATATGCAAATCAGTCTTGACCCTGCGCCCAATGGGAACAGTCCAGCCCGAACTGCCAGGCCAGGTCCTCCCTGGATTGGAAACAAGCATCCTAGGACCAGTTTGGGCTTTCAGCCCTCATCAGCCAGGATAGCTTGACTCCAGTGGCATGGAGAGCACGGGACCCACGTCTGGGCATACCCGACCCACTCGGGGTGACAAATGCAAAAACAACAATTGATGGACAGAATGCAGAACAATGTCATACATTCACCCCAGTACAGAGATCTGGGCCTAAATCCATCGTTTTTTGGCTCACCATGCCATTCCAGTTTGGACACAGCCATATGCAAATCAGTTTTGACCCTGCGCCCAATGGGAACAGTCCAGCCCGAACTGCCAGGCCAGGTCCTCCCTGGACTGGAAACAAGCATCCTAGGACCGGTTTTTGACGCAGCGCCTGCCCGCGGCTCGATAAATCACTGCACGCCTCATCGAGTGCACTGATCTACGAAGTCCGAGATCACTGCATCGATTCCGACGCAGGCCTGTCTGTGCGGCTGCAAGAACCAACGGATCGTGGGACCGTGGCTGGAAAAACCAATGCATCCCCGATCCTCACGCATCGCATCTGAGTGCCACGCCTGCAAGAACACCGGGGACGCAGTAAGAAACCCACGCATCACCTCCCCACACAGTAAGAAACCAACGCATTACCTCCGCTTCAGTAAGGAACCGACGCATCACCGCCCCTGCGTGGCAGTAAGGCACTGACGCATCACCTCCCCTGAAGTAAGGAACCATCGCATCACCTTCCCTGAGCGTAAGGAACCAACACATCACCTTCCCTGTGACAGTTTTTGTTTGTGTGCGTGACGCATCCAAGGTACTTTGTGTGAAACGTGTCACATCTGCTTTTGCTTTGAACAGAACTGTTTCTACCTTTTGAAAGTCATATTTTTATTACTGTATTGAAGATTTTTGTCGTTTTGGTCTTGTTTGGTTTAGATAAAGCTTACTTATTTTTCTGAACTGGTGTGGTGTCCATTTGTAGTGTTTTCACTGTATTACTGTATGTGTGTACAAATGCTTTACACACTGCCTCTGAGATAAGCCTGTCTGCTTGTGCCAAGCTACCAAGGGGGTGAGCAAGGGTTATTTTAGAAGTGTAACCCCCTTACCCTGACTAGGAAGAAGGGTCCCTACTTGGACAAAGGTGCAAACCTTTGCCAACTAGAGATCCCCATTTCTAACAGTTATGTTTGCATATCATCTGCGATATGTATAGTTTTTCGTGGGGACACATGGTGATTTTTTCTGAATCGCCTAAAGCACAGAGATGTATTTAAATAATAGAACAAGACCTAGAATGCTCACATTTCTGCAGTTTTCTGATACTTTCAGAAGCGGGTAGTTAAGCAGCAAAGTATTTCTAAGACTTCAAATAATATTGATATGTAATGTGCATGGACCTTGCTACCAATGTTCTGCTGTTTTATAGCGCTGTAAAGTACCGTTGCTGTCTTTTATCTAAATTGATGTCGGTCAGTTTATTGCTCACCGAAAGGTGAAACGTATATTAAAGTATATTTTCTCATTTTAACACTGTCAACTTTGAATCCATGCAACTTTTCATCTTTCAGGACAGTCTGACTATGGTTTACTTACCAGAAAACTATTATGAAAGCTATCGATAAAATAAAGATGTGAAAGTTTCCTAAAAGCATTACTCTGCTAAACATATTTTTCATTCAACGCAGCTTCATTTAAAAGCAATTTCTAATCCATCCTCTGGGAGTACTCAACCCGTTTCAAAATTATTATGTACCAAATTGGGCTCAGGCGTTTTAATATGGTAAAAAAAAACTATCACCTGGTCTATAAATCTGGGAATTACTCATTTCATTATTCAGATGGGCTTCAAATTAGTCTGCCCCATGCACACATTTGTAGTTTAGAGTAATAGGGCAATGTTGTTTGTGCTTTAATTAGTTTTACATAACATATGACAAACTAAAGTAGATAAATCAAAGTGACCTTTAGATGTGCAGAATTACAGCACATTTAAAAGGCCATAATAAGGTAATAATAACCAGAGTTAATAGTAGTTATACGTTTCCCCTGGTTTGTGTGCGCTGCGTTGCGTTATTCATTCGATAGTGATTACTCAGTATTCCCATAGTTCACTTTTATTGAGGTATTGATGTTGTTATTAATATGGATTTGTCAGTAAACATGTATAAACCGAGCATTCGCGGCAAATGTCACTTAAAAATACACAGGACATAGATCACTGTGCACACACATGGTGCATTTAGTACAACGAGAAGTCATGTTCTGAGGCAGGGTTTACTCACTCTGCTAAAAATATGTGAATGTACAATTTTAATTTAAGTTAAATCATTCAATCACCAGTTTCTATCACTTTTATTTCATTGTCAACCGTTTACTCTCTCGATTTTCTGTTCCTTTCCCTAACTCCCATTGATATGCAGGGCTTTAATAATCATACGAATACTGATAGAGCGAAATGTTCTTGTGAATTGTAGGGGTGCATCATAATCACTGATAGGCCGCACCCACATGTATTCAGACATATATTCGTTTATATTCCGTTGTATACTCATGCATGTTTAGTAAAGAATGAATAGTTCGCTGAGACAAAGTGAACTCAGCTGCATAATGGTGTTAGGATAATGATGTAATGTAATGCTTATTGAATTGTGTGAACATAATGCATAGAGGAATTAGTTCGTGTGTAATGTAATTGCAGTAGGTTAAACGTGCACCATATTAAAGTTGCACATGTAATTCATTGTTTGCATATGAATCGTAATGAAAATGCTTGTAGGGAAACGTAAGATGAGTGTTTAAAAATTATATGTAAAGGCCTGACTACATATATGCTTAGGGAAGGCCTGGTTTATTCTTATGTTAGCTTAGGTTGTAGGCCGAGAAAAGTTTCTCTTGGTAAGGCTCTCTGGGCACAAACGGTAGATTTAATTTGCACAGTAGAAGGTTTCTGTTGAAAGTATCTTTCGTTGCAGGTGCAAGGACACATGTCTCGTTAGTAAGACTAACTCTTTGTTTTCGAAAGCTAGAGAGAGGGGAGGCATGGTACGGGGAGTGAAATGGAATTTAGGGATGATACTTTCAGCGGAGAAGGTGCCTGGGACTCAAGGTCATCGCAACCGTCCAGGATGAAGTAACCGTTTCGATGGAAAAGCACAAGAAAGAAGACCTGGCCAAGGAGGCGTGACAAAGGCGTGTACAATTGTATTGTGGTTTTGTATTAGGGATAGTGCCCTGAGGGAGGAGGCCAGAGAAGAGGTAGGGGAGACCTGAGAGAAGGACAGAGCTGAGCTTAGGTATTATGTGATTGCACTTCTTAGGAAGTCCTCACAGCTGACACCTTTATTCACTCTTGCCTGGGAAAATCGTTATGCAGGGATGTCACTTAGCGTTAGTGTAGGGACAGCTATTGATTTTAAGCTTGTTTAGTCCAATGAAGAGCAACTTAGAAATTGGAGCAATCATAGTCTGGTTGATCCTTCTTAGAACTTTCTATTCTCCTTATCCTGAGTCGGATGAGATTCCTGCGTAGATTATTATTTGTATTAGTGCCCATCTATTTCTTTAACCTCGTGTTGAGGTGCTTGCACGTTCAGTTATTTTTGGCGATAATAAATTCTCAAACTTGAATTCGGAGTCGGTGGTCCTTTCAGACAAAATGAATGCTGATATATAACCTGATGAGATTCTCTCCTTTACACTATTCAACAGGTAAAAAGATCTTGGCGACCAGAAGGTTCTTATAGATAATTAGATAAGAATCGGCGTTATCAGTTGGTAGCAGAGTAGGATGGTTACCTTTGATGGTAAGGGGAGATCTAGAGCAAGATAGGAGATTAAGTTGCCCCATAGAGCCCGAGTGACGCAGATCCAGAGGACCGCGGGAGAAGGATGTCGGAGGTCGTGGAAAACTGACGGAGAGTGCCGGTGCGGCGGAAGTAGCAGTTCGTAGTAGAGTGAGTATGAAAAGAGTGATGTTTGGTAGATTGCGGTGTTTTATTGTTGTGTGATGTCTTGCGGAGTTGGAAAGAGAGTTGTGTGATTGAGAAACGGACCGTGAGCGCGCGCGGGACCGGGAGATTTATTGTGGTGTAGAATACACCCAGAGTGAGAACGTTGACCAGAGGTTGTGGGGGTCACGAGACGTCATTGACAGACCCACTGAAGATAGGGAACACATGAGTGAGTGTGTGAATAACCAACGCAGGTCGTAGGTTATTGTGTGCAGAACATCGAGTGATTGAATCCTATCGAGTGTGTTAAAGGCGATTGTCCGGTCGTTTCGCGGACAGACGATTGCCAGATTGAGGTCAACAAGCTCAAGAGGCTGATCGGTTATTGGTAAAACCGACGGTCAGAGAGGTAATTGTTCGGTAGGACGGACATTATTTCAGAGTACGATTGGGACAGGTGCGAGTGAGAACGAGTGAATTAGAAAGGAGGGGAACTGCTGCGAGCGGAGGAAAAGTGACGTCAGACAAGTGCCGCGCTGCGATAGGCCGGTTGGTGTGAGCCGCGCTGGTATTGGTGGATTGAAATCAGGAAGTAAAAGCGGACATTTTGAGTGCAAACAAAAAGTTGATTCATCATGAAATGTTTTAAAGCTTTACGGGAACTTTGTAGAGGTGATAGACATGTGGTTGTTCGGGAGGGAGAGGAAGCTCCTCCCGAGGATACACCAGCACATTATATGGCAAAGAATGTAGGATTGCATACTATAATTTGGCTTGAGAATTGGCATAAAATGACAGAAGCAGAAGGAGAATTGTCGTTCCCTCGATATGGTACTTTCAGAATGGAGGTATTGTACCAGCTAAAAAGCGTAATGGCTTTGTTACGACCACTACCTAGACCGACACAGTTTGAGGCATTACATGCGTGGATTAGAGCAGCACACGAGAGGAATAGAGACAAGAGTCAGGAAAGGGTGAAGAAATCGATCAGGGCATTTCAGGATGCAAAGTGGGATGCACTGGAGAAACGGTGGAGGGTGGCAACGGTTGAAGTGGATAAGTTATACCCACTAATAGTACGAGACGGAAAGATTATAAGAATCGATGAAGAGGATAGTGATACAGACGACAGCTTGTTAGATAGGTTGTTGGCAGAGAGGCCACCACCATTTAATCCAGATTCAGAAGAGGGAAAGACGACCCCAGCAGTAGCAATAGTTGATGAGAGCCAGAATCAGACTAGCATGAGAGTGGTGGGAAGGATTTCCACAGGAACGGAGGGGGCAACGGCGTCTATGATAACACAGCCTCCTGCGGGGAACACAAGATTACCGGACTCCTTGACAGTACCGGTTACCATAGGCCCTATAGTACCGGTATATGACCCAGACCGAGTGAGAGAAGGGGGCTCCGTACCGACGGGAAGGGAGGAAGGAAACAGTGAGAGTGGGAATGGGTTTGGAGTAAGAGTGGTTCATTTCCCAAGACCAATGGAGACAAGTACGCCGTTACCGGCTACTGCGGACTCTTCCTTTAGGAGAGAAGAGGAGAGACCAGAAAGACCGAGGTCTTTGCGGGAATCTAAGTCAGCTTTGAGGGAGTGGACACCAACAGTAACGAACCAAGAGGATAGGATGCAAGGAGATAGGGCACAGAACGTCTCGGAAGACAGACCAAGTTCCAGGAATATGATGGAAGGGAATAGGTCACAAGGACAGAATAGTAACTGTGATGAGCGGGATGGCTCGGGTTGTCGAGATGTACTGAGGAGTGCAGTACAGGCAAGGTTGCTAGACGTGGTGAGGCTGAAAGCAGAGGTAGACGAAATGATCAGTGGGGGTCTGCCTTTGGAAAGGATAGAAATGTATGGATCAGATGAGCTGCTGTTTGTAGCAAAAGATGTGACTCGAAAAGCTAGAATGGCACATGATAGATTGAAGGAATTGGCCAAAAGATATGAGGTGGACCTGAATAAAACTAAAGCGTTGCAGGGACCACATAGATTGCATTACAGTGATCAGGAGCTGGAGGAGAAAAGAATCACAGGATTAAGGACACACACCAGAGACCTGATTATAGGAATGAGAATATGGATTTTGTTGGACAAATGGGAAGAAAGGTGGTCCAAGAAGAAACCAGTAAAGAGAGCAGAAGGGGAAACGCCGCCGCCAGGAGGGGGGCGACGGGTGTTGGAAATTTTCCTTTACGGGAAGTACAGAATGGAGGGTACGTGCATGTGCCGTGGAATAGAGGTGATTTAGCTGCATTTACAAATGATTTTCCTCGGCTGAGGGAAAAACCAGTAGAGTGGTACAAACAGGTTGAGCGGTTTGTGAAAATTTCAAAAGTACTGTGGATTGATTTGAACACTTTGTTTGACATAGTGGTACCGGGAGATTTGTGGACAGCTTGTAAAGTCGCTATTGAGTGGCCGACTTCGGAACCGGATAGAGAGGCGGTTACAAATGGTCCATCACCCCTAGTCATGAAAAAGTATGAGCAGGTGATTACATGGTTGAAACTGAAGATTTCACCTCAGGATATAGATTGGGTTAAGATAGATCGGACTGTACAGGAACCCAAGGAAACGGTGCATGAATATTATGAAAGACTTCTGCAAGCTTTTAAACAGTATAGTGGGTTAGATATCTTGGACCCCAAGGATATGGGACAGTTTGTCTCAAAGTTTGTACTGGGTCTGAGAATGGAAATCAGCCTCATGATACAGCACCATTTGATCTGCTGGCAGAACAAGCCACTAGATGAAATTCTGCGGTATGCGAGATACTGTAGTGATGAGGTGGAATCGAAACATCGAAAGCTAAAAGACAAATTGATGCTTGTCCAGATGCAGACAGCACAGAGTCAGCCTAGTGGAGGGACCTTAGGAAGAAAGCAAGGAAATTTCCAGGGAAACCAGAATGGGCAGGTACAGGGAAAGGGAAAACCAGTAGACCCCAAGACAGGAGTGGACGTGGCCACACTGAAGAAGACCACTGCGTGTCATCTTTGTCGCCAGGTCGGACATTGGAAACGCGAGTGTCCTTTGAACCCAGCTAATCAGTTGCAGGAAGAGGAAGAGGGGGCTCAGGCACCCGCGCAAGAGGTAGTTAACACAATAACGAGACCTAGGACGATGAAAGGGGGGGTTTACAATTCTCACGCCCAGGTTCCCCAAGCTCCAAGGATTTCACAAGGAACACGAACGTACCAACAGATGCCCCTGTTCGAAGATTTCGACGAGGATAGCTTAGACCCTTTATCCTGACAGTGCCTGAGGGGGGAGGAAGACTGCACACTTGGAGCGGTCTTGGAGGTAGACCAGAGAGGACCTTTTGTGGAGGCAGAGATTGAGGGTCATCCTGCCACACTTTTGGTTGATACTGGTGCTACCCGGTCTACTGTAAGATCAGCAGTAGTCCCTAACCTACCCCTCTCGGGACAATCAATCCAGGTTGTTGGAGTAGCGAACAAAAGAATAAGCAGCCCATTGACAGAACCGATCCTAGTAAAGATAGGTTCCTTCCAAACTAGACATCAGTTTGTAGTGTGTGATACGAGTCCAGTTTGCCTTTTGGGAAGAGATCTGTTGTGCAAGTTGAACTGCACGATTTATTGTACACCACGGGGAGTGGAGGTCCAGACGACAGATGATGATGCTGACTTTAAAATTACCAATCAGCATCTGTGTATAGATCTGTACCCAATGGTGACTGTGGAAGAACTTCCACCTGATCTGAGAGACGCAGTGTCGTCTGTGGTGTGGGATTTCGCAGGTGACGAAATAGGTCTAATCAGAGGGGTTGAACCAGTGCGGATTGAGGTGAAACAGAATGTTGATTTCCCAAGAACACCTCAATACAACCTGTCGACAGAAACGATTGCAGGAATAAAACCTGTGATCGAGACTTTCATTGAGAAGGGTATTTTGAAAGAGATCAGAGGTAGCCCCTGTAATTCACCCATAATGGGACTACAGAAACCGAGCGGGAAATACAGGATCGTGCAAGACCTGCGAAAGGTCAACACGATAGTTGTCCCTTGTTGTCCAGTGGTACCGAATCCTTCAGTAATACTGTTCCAGATCCCATGTGAAGCCGAGTGGTTTACGGTTATCGATTTGTGTCAAGCCTTCTTTTCGATACCGCTCCACGAGGAAAGCCAATTTCTTTTTGCGTTCAGGCTAGAAAATCGTGTGTTAACATGGTGTCGTATCCCTCAAGGGTATACGGAAAGTCCATCGATCTTTAACCAGATCCTGAAGAAGAACCTTGAGAGTCTTGTGTTGCCGCAGAACTCAGTTCTCGTGCAATACATAGATGACTTGCTCATTGCCTCAGAAACAGAAGATGCTTGCAGAATTGACACTGTAGCTCTGTTGAACCATTTAGCAGAGAACGGACATAAGGTGTCCCCGAACAAGCTGCAGTACTGTTTGAAAGAGGTACAGTACTTGGGACACAGATTGGAAAAAGGCAAGAGGAAGGTGTCACCAGATCGAATAGAGGCAATAATGAGCATGGCAGTACCCACGACACAGAGAGAAGTTAGGATGTTTCTGGGAATGGTTGGCTATTGTCGACAGTGGATTCCTAGTTTCTCCTTGAGAGCAAAGCCTCTGCAGAGGCTTACGCACAAGGATGTGAGTGATCCGGTACCATGGGACGAGGAGTGCTTGATATCATTCCTGAAACTGAGAGAGGATTTGTGCAGGGCTCCGGCACTGGGAATGCCTGATTACAACAAGGCCTTTTCATTGTTTTGTTACGAGAGGGAAGGATGTGCATTAGCAGTGCTAGCTCAGAACCATGGAGGTGTCCGTAGACCAGTTGCCTACTTTTCAGCTACTTTAGATCCAGTAGCTTCTGCGTTGCCCGGATGTCTAAGATCCGTTGCTGCAACAGGTGTCAGCATTGAAAGATGTGAAAGCATTGTAATGGGACATCCATTGACTGTACATGTGCCACATTCGGTTGAGTTATTGATGACCAGGACCAAGACCCAGCACCTAACGAACAATAGGTTAACGAGGTACGAGCAAGTCATACTTGCCGCAGAGAATGTGACTCTGAAAAGGTGCTCTGTCTTGAACCCTGCGACATTGATGCCTACACCGAACACGGATGATGAAGATTGTGCGGACCATGATTGTCTCGATGTGACCGAACTTTGCACCAAACCGAGACCTGACATTGTCGATGAACCATTGGCTGACCCAGATGAAATTTTCTTTGTCGATGGTTCATGCTTAAGAGACAGTGTGGGGCAATTGAGAGCAGCGTTTGCTGTATGTACCATTTCAGGAGTGGTCGAGGCTGCTTGCCTAGAAGGAGTACGCTCCGCGCAGGTAGCTGAGATCATTGCCTTGACCCGTGCCTGTTTGGCCGCTGATCGAATTCGAATCACGATTTACACAGACAGCCAATATGGGTTTGGCGTGGTGCACGACTTCGGGCAGTTATGGTCTCAGAGGGGATTTTTGACATCATCTGGCTCACCCATTCGTAATGGAGAATATGTAAGACAATTGTTAGATGCATTACAGCATCCAAAGGAAATTGCTGTTGTAAAGTGTTCAGCCCATGGGAAAGGGGAGGACTTTGTGTCATTGGGAAACAATTATGCGGACGAAGTCGCCCGTTTCTGTGCAGAACAAGGATGCATATTCACAGAAAGAGAGATAGGGGAGAGCCAAGAAGGAACCGAGCTCAGCATAATGTTGACCATGGCAGACACTTGGGAAGAGCTTAAGCGATTGCAGGATGAAGTTTCAAACCAGGAGAGAGAGGGATGGATCAAAGCTGGGTGTGAGAAAGGAGATGTGGATGTGTGGGTATCCAACGATGGGAGAGCCGTGTTGCCTGAAGAATTGCTGAGTCCGATGGCAAGACTGATACATGGACAGGCACACCTGGGTAGAGACGCAATGATGAGAGTGTTTAGACAGACGTGGTATAACCCACGGTTCCGAGCAATGGCTGAGACGGTATGTCAGAGGTGTGTTACGTGTCAGCAGATGAATGCTGGAAAGAGAACTGTAGTTACGTTGAGTCACATTGGAAGGTCAGGAGGGCCCTTCAATAGAATACAGTTGGACTTTGTGGAGATGCCTAAGTGCAATGGATTGAGGTACATTTTAGTGCTAGTATGTGTATTCTCACGGTGGGTGGAGGCTTACCCCACACGCAGGTGTGACACTCTCACAGTGGCTAAATTACTGTTGAGGGAGCTCATCCCTAGATTCGGGATCCCGACCTCTTTGGAATCAGATAGAGGAGGGCACTTCCATAGTGAAATCATGAAGTTGCTTTGCGCTGCATTGAACATTGACCAGAGACTCCACTGTAGTTACAGACCAGAGGCTTCTGGGATGGTGGAACAAGTTAATGGAACTTTGAAAGCCCGGATGGCAAAAATGTGTTCTTCGACATCCCTGAAATGGCCCGACGCCTTGCCACTCGTGCTAATGAGCATGCGAAGTGTCCCAGACAGAAAGACCGGGTTGTCCCCCCATGAGATATTAATGGGGAGGGCAATGAGATTGCCAGCAGTACCAGCTACAGCCTTGATAAGCATCACTGATGATTTGATTCTCGATTATTGTAAAGGACTCTCTGATGTGGTCCGTTCTGTATCCCAGCAGGTGCAAGCAGCAGTGGTCCCAGCCTCGAGTGATCTGTGCCACGACTTGTGTCCCGGTGACTGGGTGCTCGTTCGGAAGCACGTGAGGAAGAGTTGTTTGGATGCCCGTTGGCGTGGCCCGTATCAGGTGATACTTATCACGAACACAGCTGTGAAGTGTGGAGGATTGCCGAACTGGGTGCATGCTTCCCATACCCGCAGAGTTCCAGCACCCTTGGAAGAAACAGCTCCTCTCGTAAATGAAAATCCAGCTGATGTGGCAGGGCCACATGGGAGGACAAGTCAAGCTGTAAGGGTCGCTGACACAGCTGGTGGTGAACTAGAGCAAGCTGAAGGGGGTTTCCACAGTTCGAACCCTGACTCAGACACCGAAGACAGAAACGGTGCAGTGGGCGGAGAAGAGTCAGATTCAGCAGAAAGAGGAAGTAGTGCACTGGGTATAGAAGGGGAAGGCAGACGCACGAACAGAAGTGCAGAAAGTTGGCCTGAAAGACAGAGGCGACTGAACCTGAGGTTAGCACCTGAAAGAGACCTTGCTCCAGTGTCCGAAGCATCTGAAACGGAAGCAAGTGACGAAGACCAAGCACAAGACAGTCGGCGAAGGTCAAAGAGAACAAGAGTGCCTTGTCGCAGGTACTCTACCCCTGAGTGGACTTACACTGTGTTTGATGCAGGGGGTGGTGAGCACGGGAAGGCTGAGGTCAGTGCAAGTGGTCCGTCGGAGCCCGAATGTGGTGGTGAAGGTGGTGCTGCAGTTGCCAGGGCTCGAGATAGAAGGAACGCTGACCCTCACGGTTCCGAATCCCCCGCTTCTGAGTGAAGTCCGAAATTTGGTTCTGCATCGACTCGAATTCCCGCCTTTTGGAGTTGAGCCGTTTTCACATGAAGTGCTGATTTTGCGTCTTGAACTTTTGTATCACGTTCTGGTATTGCTCAATGAGGGTCTTATAGTGGATCAACTATAAACTGTAAATAAAAGTCCAAAAGAAGAAGATAACCTAGGTCCGAGTGGAAGAAGAATAAACTTAGGGACTTTCCACAGAAGAGGAACGAAAACTAGGGAAGTCTTTTTCTGGACTGTGTAAATAAGATTGTGATCGGAAAGGGAAAGTCCGGAGATTTCATGGTTGCTCGAGCTGGTTAAGCAAGTCACAATTAAAGGACAGAGACTTTTCCAGGGTTCTTTGCGATAACCAAGACTTTTGAGAACTTTCGAAACCATGGAGCCGGGAGATCCCAATCGTAGATCAAAGTGGATTGTAGGCATTCTTATAAGTAGTGTAATAATTTCTATAATCATAGTAGTTGTAGTCTCATACACTGGTTCGCATGAGCAAGAAGTAGAGGCAGTGACAGGGACACCGACACCTATCACACCTAGCCAGAAGGGGGTAGACAGGGCAGCTGATAGAGCTTTGTTATTAGAAGAAAGTCGTAGATTACATGTAGATTTATCTAAAGGGGATTTTAAGTTGAATGCATATGCTAAGTTGTTGTATGAGTATGTTGATGTGATGGATGCGAAAGATTGTTATGTGTGTATGCAGTTGCCTACTTCGGTGGATGAGGGTATTAGGTATCACCATCTTCCACTGACTTATGGTATTTCATGTAGTCTTTTGCTTAGTTTGTTTTATGAGAGAGATCAGTTCGAGTATTTCTTTTCCAATTTCGACGCAGTGCTTCCTGAAGTCCCAGCTTACAAGCATTTGAATAAGTATGACTATTATAAGACCGAGGACAGACTGAGGAAGTACTTCATACCGAGTTTGGAATTGGATACAGCATTCGCACACAGAAACAATCTGACTTGTTTGATGTCGGATGTAGAGAGAAAGTTTGTGGATCAGGTCGAGGATAGGTATAGAAAGCTGACTCACTCCCGAGACTTGGGGCATCACAGGACCGATTGGACAGTGGAAGAACGGTTGCATAAGACCAAGGGAAGCTATGGTCCTATAGCGTTAGATAAGGAGCAGAGGGGTAAGTTGTGTATAAGGCGTTATCAGACTTACTACGAGAAGGTAGCAGTGGGACAGAGTACCTGTGATCACGTTTTCACCATGGCCGATGTAGCAAAAGATTTTCTCCAAGGTCCTGTACAAGTGATACCAACGGTGTATTACGTATGTGGGAAGAATGCTTATGTGAGGTTGCCTGCAAATTGGTATGGAACATGTTATTTGGCAATAATATTTCCAAAGATTTACCATACTGAAGATTTAAATCTTCTGGAAGGTGGAGAGCATTCAAGAACGAGAAGAGCTGCAAGTGCAGGAATCGTTGTGGGGGATATCTTTGGAGCTATGATACCTAGCCTGGGAGTAGTCTTGAATGATGTGAAGATTCGGAGGTTAGCGACTGTGGTGGATGAATTTTCGATGAATACAGCAAAGTCGTTGGTGTTGGTGGAAGGAGAGATGTTGTCGATAAGGGGAATGGTTTTGCAGAATCGCCTTGCTTTGGATGTCCTATTGGCAAAAGAGGGCGGAGTCTGTAAAATGTTGAAGGTTCAAGAGTGCTGCACTTATATACCAGACCGTAGCAAGGATCTGGAGAAATATATAAGTAACATCACTACGATCCACACAAAGATAGCGGATTTGACCGAAGAAGGGGCCTGGGAAAAGGTCGGAAAGGGTTTTGGTCAAGTGGGAGGTTGGTTTGCAAACCTAGGAAAGGGATTCCTTGTATACTTTCTGAGACCCCTCTTTATCTTGGTGGGTTGTGTGGTTGGCTTGTGGATTGTGATCAAGGCCTACAAGTGGTATCGAGCAGGCCGAGTCAAGAGAGCGTTGAGGGAAAATGACATGAGATTGGCAAGACTGCAGGACAGTCAGTATCAAAGGCTCAAGAGCATGGAGAAATTTAGATCAGGGAAGATGGCAACAAGTTCTGTTTAGGTCGGTTCCTTCTCCGAGGGAGTAGAATGAAATGTGATGACAGGAGTCATCAAAGGGGGGAACTGATAGAGCGAAATGTTCTTGTGAATTGTAGGGGTGCATCATAATCACTGATAGGCCGCACCCACATGTATTCAGACATATATTCGTTTATATTCCGTTGTATACTCATGCATGTTTAGTAAAGAATGAATAGTTCGCTGAGACAAAGTGAACTCAGCTGCATAATGGTGTTAGGATAATGATGTAATGTAATGCTTATTGAATTGTGTGAACATAATGCATAGAGGAATTAGTTTGTGTGTAATGTAATTGCAGTAGGTTAAACGTGCACCATATTAAAGTTGCACATGTAATTCATTGTTTGCATATGAATCGTAATGAAAATGCTTGTAGGGAAACGTAAGATGAGTGTTTAAAAATGTTATGTAAAGGCCTGACTACTTATATGCTTAGGGAAGGCCTGGTTTATTTTATGTTAGCTTAGGTTGTAGGCCGAGAAAAGTTTCTCTTGGTAAGGCTCTCTGGGCACAAACGGTAGATTTAATTTGCACAGTAGAAGGTTTCTGTTGAAAGTATCTTTCGTTGCAGGTGCAAGGACACATGTCTCGTTAGTAAGACTAACTCTTTGTTTTCGAAAGCTAGAGAGAGGGGAGGCATGGTACGGGGAGTGAAATGGAATTTAGGGATGATACTTTCAGCGGAGAAGGTGCCTGGGACTCAAGGTCATCGCAACCGTCCAGGATGAAGTAACCGTTTCGATGGAAAAGCACAAGAAAGAAGACCTGGCCAAGGAGGCGTGACAAAGGCGTGTACAATTGTATTGTGGTTTTGTATTAGGGATAGTGCCCTGAGGGAGGAGGCCAGAGAAGAGGTAGGGGAGACCTGAGAGAAGGACAGAGCTGAGCTTAGGTATTATGTGATTGCACTTCTTAGGAAGTCCTCACAGCTGACACCTTTATTCACTCTTGCCTGGGAAAATCGTTATGCAGGGATGTCACTTAGCGTTAGTGTAGGGACAGCTATTGATTTTAAGCTTGTTTAGTCCAATGAAGAGCAACTTAGAAATTGGAGCAATCATAGTCTGGTTGATCCTTCTAGAACTTTCTATTCTCCTTATCCTGAGTCGGATGAGATTCCTGCGTAGATTATTATTTGTATTAGTGCCCATCTATTTCTTTAACCTCGTGTTGCGGTGCTTGGACGTTCAGTTATTTTTGGCGATAATAAATTCTCAAACTTGAATTCGGAGTCGGTGGTCCTTTCAGACAAAATGAATGCTGATATATAACCTGATGAGATTCTCTCCTTTACACTATTCAACAGGTAAAAAGATCTTGGCGACCAGAAGGTTCTTATAGATAATTAGATAAGAATCGGCGTTATCAATACTACTACCACGACTACTTCGACTATAATAACGACTCCTGCTACCACTACTACTGCTACTAATAATAAAAACAACACTAGTGAAATTCATATATTGTTATGTGGCATGCATGTTTGGGTTTGGTTTGGTTTATTGTGGAGATCGCAGAGAAAGAGGAAATCTTTGAAGATTCAGGAATTTGTGTAAAAAGAAGAGATTGATACATAAAGCTATTTGTATTGTAAGAATTATTGACAATAATGAGGTACTGAGGCATTGCAGCGTTCTCCTGCCCACTAGCATGGAATGGAGGAGTGGGCAAGCCCATCTCAGCCAGGGCGCTCTTCACTGAGAGTGATGGTATTTTACTGTGGCACATGTACACAGCCTCCTAAAAGTAGGCTGCTTCAGTGCAAGGGCTGGTGGACCAATCTCTCCTTTCAGTCATCTTGAAGTGCTTGAAAAAAAGCCTGCTGGTGTGGAGAGCCATGCGGTCAATACCTGCGTCATTGTTGCAGGAAGTGACGTCTTGGTCTTAGGCTTCCGAAGGGGTGCTTCAGAATGCAGAAGCCATGCACCCTTCTCTCCACGTTGTTCGCTGCTCCAAGTCATCACCGTCACTGCTCCTCTTTAACCCCTGACAGCACAGGGATGGCAGTGAGACGCTTCTTTTACGTTTCTTTTAGGTCTTCTCCATGAAGTTTAACTATACATGGAGATTTGAAATGTACAGAATAGTGTGATGTGTTGTACGTTACCGGTTATTATCTGGATCAGCAATGCAAAGATTTTTGATGTACCAATGTATATGTGTTGTCTTATTTCAGTAAAATGTGTTCTCATTTCTCAGACCAGTAGCCTGCTGCCCTCTGTACCCATGTCTGCAGATTCCCATTTCAGAAGGGTCTGAAAGAGACGTGATCCTGCAAGGAGTGTACCTATGTGAGTGATGCTGCATGGGAGGGAACAAATATCCTTCTATTCCTGTCAGATAACCTCACTATGCCCCCTCCGAGGCAGCAGCAGCAGGGTGGGTGGTAAGACTGATGGAATGTTGGGCTGTATCCACGAGATTTAAATCTGAAAAGACAGGAGTGCTTGGCAAATGTGGCATTTTTTCCTTATACTTCTGAGCCCAATTATTTATTCATTTGTGTTTCCATTTTCCCCCTTTCTTGTCAGCAGCAATATAGAGCTCCCTACAGCACTGTCGCTGTTTCTTAGTGGTATAATTTGAAGACGTTACTATTACATTTAAATTGTGCTCTTCTCAGACATAGGAAGGAAGGAAGGCCTTGCTGCAAATCAAACTTTTGACCTTCAGATAGGTGCATATACCAGTTGTTTTTTGTCCAATGTCGTTGATGAAGACCTCGACATCTCATTGATTGGTTGACCAGGCTCTATGCATCCGAAGATGACTAAGTAGTCTAATTCGGGCATGGAACGTCCTGTCATATGTCAGGCAGAGATGTGATGACATTGTCGGTGATATGCAGGCAACTCTGAACTTGCGCAGCTCATGCTTTCTTTGAGCCTCAGCAGTACTCCTCAGAGGTTTGGCAGCCTTTGTGAATGAGGCTGCGCCATGCTGAATGGTTCAGTGCGAGGGTTTACCAGGTCGCGGTGTTGATTTCGAAGGACTTCAGGGAGGCCTTCAGGGTGTCCTTGAACCCCTTCTTTTGTCCTCTATGGGAGTGTTTTCCCTGAGTGAGTTATCCATAGAAGGGCTTTTGGGGATGCACTCATCTGACATTCTGACACCAATGCCCAGCCCATCTGGTCTGGGCTTTCATCAGCATGTATGTACTGACGGCAGACTGGCTCTGGAAAGGACTTCAGTATCCAGCACTTTGTCCCGCCATCTGATTCTCAGAAGCTTGCGCAGACAGGACATGTGGAGGTGATTGAGCCAACGTGCATGACTCCGGTAGGCAGTCCATGTCTCATAGGAGTGCAGCAGAGCTAAAGCACTACTGATTTTTAGATTTTTTGGTAGACCTTCAACTTAGTAGGTAGGCTGATCCCAATCGTTCCCAATCGTTGGAGCGCAATCTGCCGAAGGCAAGCTGGCTTTTGCAATTCTGCAGTTTACTTCAGCATCGGTTGACACTGCTCGGGAATGGGTACTGCCCAGGTATGTGAAGTGGTCCACTGCCTGCAGGCTCTTTCCATGTACAATGATAGATGATATTGTGTCTGGAGCATGGAGAACTGGCTGGCACATGACCTTAGTCTTCTTGATGTTGATTGTGAGACCGAAGTTGCTGCATTCAGATGAAAGCTTGTCCATACTAGCTTGCATTTCTGACTCTGTACTAGCATTCGGAGCAATGTCGGCAAAGAGAGAGTCTTGCAGTATAGTTTCCTTCGCCTTGGTGATGGCACGCAGTCCCCTCAAAATTAAGAGTTTCCTGTCAGTTCTGACAGGAAACTCCCCTGAGCATTTCTACCCGGTCCACCATCCATTGTCTCGCCCCGTTATCAGCGCCTTGACGCCCTTGGGCTAAGTTAGCGCTATACAAGATCATATTCATTCATTCATACTTCAGGCCTACTTCTTCAGCGCTGTGCTGAAAGGCATTGGTCAGAGTGGCAGAAAATATCATGTTGAACAGTTTCGGTGCTAGAACACACACCTGCTTGACGCCCCTGGTGACTGGGAAGGCCTCAGATGTTTCACCGTCACGCGCCATCATACTGTCACGAAGTTGCTGTACCATTAGTATGAATCTGTCAGGACAGGTGAATTTAGACATGATCCTCCACAATCCCTCGCAACTGACAGAGTCCAATGCTTTCATGAGGTCCACAAAACTTGTGTATAGTTCACAATTCTACTCTTGACAATTCTCCTGTAGTTGACATGCAGCAAAGATCATGCCAATGCTGCTGATCCACCTGATCACTCACCAGGAGCAGGGTTTACTGCCAGAAACTCAGTGCGGCTTCTGCAAGGGACGTAGAACCAAAGCATTTATCAGTAGAGAGCAGTTAACTTACTAATCTGTCTCATCAGCAAATTACCTGAAGAAGAGAGTGGGGCTGCTGGTTCTCTAAGATGAGCCCCGGGATAGCACAACATACATTTCAGAAATGCTGCACATATAAAAAGGAATGCCTCAAATCCTAAAGCATAATTTCTCTTTGTCTTAATGGTCCTATGAAGGTCAATGGTGTCTCCCATATGGGATCCATTATGTTTGGGTTAAATCTCATTTAGTGCACCAAATGCTGAATTAATTCTCTTGGGACTCCTGCACAGGTGCCATTTCTGTTAAGAAATGCCCTGTAGCCACCGCAGAGAAGAGTTTCTTATGCAAAAGTTGTGAGTAATATCAGTGGAAAACACTTGATTAAACATGCTGTACGTAGGCACACTAGATTTGCCATCAGCTACACATCATACATCTCTAGTGTGCCTGATTTTCAACGGACCCCTGTGGTTCATAGATTAACACTTTATTAGCTGAACACAGTAGGCTCAATCACTATGTAATCTTTATTTCTTTCAAAAGATTTCAAAAAATTTCTGATCATGGATTAATTCATATCACCCCACCCCCCCAAATTTGCCTGTGCAAAATGTATGCAACAGCACATCTTTTTTTACAATTTCAAATTCAAGTTCTTTTAACTAACCACTGTTCAATGTTACTTCTTAAAGCATTCAACATAAGAAAGTGTCCAACAAATATTTAACAAAATGCTATCTCAAATTAACTTTTTTTTTTTGCAATCATTGTTCCCATATTGGCTGGGTAGTGTAATCATTTTGTAGTTCATGAACATGATGCAACTATTGTTTATTTAATGTTAGCGAAGCATAATGAAAAACCTTGAGCACGACACAGAACAAATAAACTGTTTTTTTATTTAAAAAGAAAGCGCTCTACTTTGTTTTCCTTTTCAGCTTCTTCTCAACATGATCAGGTAATCATTCAGTTAAATTGTCACATCATCTGCCATATCAGTGTCTCAGCCCTTCCAAATTAGGTCATTAAAAATCAATATGTGGCCATGTAACTTTCAACTTCCACATATTAGTCAAGGGAGTGGCCCAGCAGGATGAAAGAAAGTAGCAGGGGATGAGGGTGGGGATAGCCTCCCTAGACAGTGGAATGCATTCCTGCATTCCTATGGTTTGAGAGTGAAGACCAGACACTAAGGTGGGAAAAAAATGAGATATTGCTCCCCTTAAAAAATAATCAAGAGCCTCTTTAGGAAGTGGCTGTTGTTTACATGTGTTTCCTGAGCATTGCAGGTTTGGTAGATAGTAAGTGTGAGGTGTGAGACTACAGCTGCTATCCTTAGGGTGAGGGAATTTCTAGGTCTTTTGTGTCTCTGATTTCTGCTTCAAGTAGGCTGAATGACAGCCAGATGCTAGATCTCCCACTACATTGTGCTTATGTTGTGAGTGCTCCAGATTGGAGACAGGCAGTGTTAACAGCCTGTTGGGCATTATTTTACACAAACTCACTAAAACAGGCTCTATTCTCCTTCATCCAGCCTTGATCATCCGAAGGAATTCTGTTATGATATTTGTTTTAGCTTGGGTTATATAATGTATTTTATTGTATTTGCATCTATATAGTACTTACTACCCCTCCAGGACCCGTGGACTGTACCATATGAGATAAAGGAACGGAAGGGGGAGGCCACCTACCTGGTGGACATCTGGGCCCCTAGAAACTCCCTAAGGGTGCTCCATGTGACCTTACTAAAGCCTTACTTTGAGATGTCTGAAGTGTACATGCTCCTAGTGACAGATCAGGGAGTGGAAGAGGAGAGTGAACCTCTCCCTGACCTCCTCTCTGCACAGGAACACTGTGGGTCAGTGGAGGGTGTCAACCTACCTACCGCACTGACCCCAGAACAGCAAGGTGACTGTTACTGGTTACTGGATCAGTTTGCCCCATTGTTCTCCCTCACCCCTGGACTCAGACATCTGTGCGTCCATGATGTCGACACTGGGGACAGTCCCCCTTTAAAGAACAACATTTACAGGTTGTCTGACAGGGGGAGAGCCAACATCAAGGAGGAAGTCTCCACGTTGCTGGCATTAGTGGTGATTGAGCCCTCTAATAGTCCATGGTCCAGTCCTGTGGTATTGGTACCAAAGGCTGCCCCACCCCAGCCCCACCAAACTCTGATTCTGCGTGGACTACAGAGGGCTCAATTCAGTCACCAGGACTGATGCACAGCCCATCCCCAGAGCTTATGACAGGCTGGGTGCTGTCAAATTCTTTAATACCTTTGATTTGACATAAGTGTACTGGCAGATCACCTTGACTGAGGGGGCCAAAGAGAGGTCAACATTCTCAATACCAGAGGGTTATCACCAATTCCGGGTGATGCCCTTTGGATTGAAGAATGCCCCTGCTACCTTCCAATGGTTGGTTAACAGGGTACTGGCTAATAAGAAGGCTTTCTGTGCCGCCTACTTAGACGACATTGCTGTCTTCCAGCTGGAAGGAACACTTGCATCACCTCCATGAGGTGCTTCAGGCCAGTAAGGGCCAGATTGGGCAGGGTTCAGTGGTGTATTTGGGATACCTGGTAGGTGGAGGCAAGGAGCAGCCCCTCCAGATCAAGAATGAAACCATCCGGGGGGCGTGGCTTGCAGCCGCTGAAAATGGCCGCACGGTAGGAGAGCTGCGCTAGCAGTCGGCGCTTAAAGACCCAAATCCGACATAATCCTGAGCAACGGAGGCACCCAACGGCATCTGAAGACGTCGGGAGGCGGTGGGGTGCAGCGGAGACCTGAGGCGGCCCCCCCTAGGCATCCTACCACTTGACTGCGGAGGTCCGGGCCGCCCGAGCCGTCACGACAAAATGGCGCCTGTCAGTTGAGAGCGCGGTGACTGTGGGACCCCCTGCCTGAGGAAGCCGATCGAGGTGCCGGGAGCGATTTCAGAGGGGGGAGAGATGCTGCGACTTGCCCCCGCTCAATCCCCGCAGTGCCGGAGTTAATCGTGCCCGTCGGGGGGCGGAGAGACGATCGGAGCGGCGCGCTCCACAGCGACATCCCCACTGGTGAGGCCCCTAGGCGGCGAGATTAAAGGCGGTGAGCTCAGCGCAAGAGGCAGTGTGAGCGAGCGGTCTCCTTGAAGGGAGGCTTGTGGGGTCGGCGGGGTTTGGCTCCGGCGCAGTCTGGGCCCAGGTCGGAGCTGGCGTGGACCGCCAGTGAACACTGTGAGACAGTGGTGCGAGCCTTGCTGGTTTATGTGTGTGGCGGGACGGACCACGATCGAGCTGAGACCTGCTTCAGCGGCTCCCAAACGAACTCGAAACCTGTGGGGACCACCAGGAGCAGAGGGCCTATCAAGGCAGAGTAATCCCTGCCAGGAGCTAGGTGAGAGAGCAGCAGGAACGCCGCAGGTAGGGGCAGAACATGACATGAGCGGAGTGTGGAGAGCGGGAAGGGAGAGAGGTCTCAGCGCATAGCGGCCTGTGGATTCGGAGGGGCCTACTTCTAAAGCAACACAAACCTGGGCTCCAGCAGTCATTCGCCGCTGGTAAGCACGGGGCCAGGAGTGGGGCAGGCCTTGAATGACAATTGGGGAGGCCCGGATGGGAGGTTTGTGGAGTGACAGCACCGAACAGCAAAGTGTCTGAGATGGTCTGAGACGGAGGAAGGACTGCCATAGCGGAAACCTCACCGGCCTATTGTACGCAGCGGACACGGCCCCCTGGTGAACAATTGAGGGCCGCACGGGCACACAGCGACGCAGTCTGAGGCGCTCCTCATAACACGTGCAATAGGCTTGCGCACCCAGACATGGGCCGCAACAGACAGCTAGGACAAGGACAGTCCAATCAAATCGATAAGTACACGGTGGCCATGGGAAGGGACGACAGGAATCCGGGTGGAAGCCAACAGGGGGAACCCGTGGACAATGGCCCAGACCCCTCGCTCAGAGACATCATGGCGGCTATCAGAGAGTTACGTGGAACCCTGGAACCCAAGCTGGACTCACTGACGGAGGAGCTCAACCTTCTGTGCGCGGACTTCAGGAAGATGTCTGAAAAGGTGGCTGTGGCAGAGACAGGGATTGGCAGCCTTCAAACCAAGATGAAGAGACTTGAAGATCAAGTAGCCGCCCTAACGAAAAACCAAACCGACATATATGCCCGGCTGGAGGACCAAGAGGGACGGGCAAGGCGCAACAACATCCGCATAGTGGGGGTCCCGGAAGGCATGGAGGGGCCGTCCACGGACTGGTTTGTAGAGGACTTGATACTCAACCACTTAAAGCCGAAGCGTCTTTCCAACTTCTTCTCGGTTGAGAGGGCCCATCGCGCACTAGGGGGGAAGCCTAAGCCAGGGGCCCCTCCACGAACAATCATTGCCCGAATCCTGAACTTTAGAGATCGCGATGCCATCCTACAGGCGTCACGGGTGGCCGGTGATCTCCAGCTCGAAAATGCCACCATCCGCTTCTTCCCGGACTTTACTCTCCATGTTCAGCGACAGCGGAGGTCCTTCGAAGGGATTAAAAGGGCCCTCCGGGAACAAGGAGTGAAATACATGATGCTCTTTCCAGCTCGCCTCAAGATCTTGGACGGCAGCAAGACGTACTTCTTTGAGTCACATGAGGAGGCCAGTGACTGGCTGGAGGGATGGCGGACAGTGGGCTGAAACGGAGGCCCGTGCATAGCCGACCAGCGCCCACCGGGGCGAGACACGTTGGGTGCGGACAGACAAGCATCGGACAGCCAGGAACGTGATCAAAGTGTGTTCAAGTGACTATAGACGGTGTTGCTACTTGAGGTGACTCCTGTCCTTAGTGATGGAAGGGTCTGCAGGGGTTTCTGAGACCTGGGGCTGCATAGAGGCGCCGCCGGGTAATCCAGGGGACTGAACTCAATTGTCTCTGTTATGTTATGTTTTGATAATTGGATGCAACATCCACAATGTCGGCTCATCACGGTCAAGGGGGAGGGTGGGCTGGGTCCAGGGAGTTGGCAGAGGGTTGCTAGTATATATCTACCATAATGGGTGAGACTTCCGTTAGTCATGTATAACCTTTTTTGCTGACTGCAAGCTCACGTTCCCTCTTCAAGTTTGATTTGGGGCGGATGGGACGACAGGCACTTTGCAAGTTTGGAAGATGGGAGGTTGGGGACCCACCAAGCAGGGAGGCAGGGAGGGGGGAGTTGGTTGGGGGATAGGGGTTGGTTTCGGGAGGTGGGTATGTTTAGCTCAATATCAGCATAGTTCTTTTGCATGTGGGAATTGGTCTAACATGGCACAGTGGGTCACTGACTATCCGAGGAGGGGTAGACCTCATGACACAAATGGGTGAACAAACGCATATTAATATTAAAATATGGACGTGAAATATGAATGGGTTGGGCAACAAGATTAAGTGCACATTGGTGCTGCAGCACCTGAAAAGGCATTCCCCAGATGTGGTCCTCCTCCAGGAGACGCATTTGCGAGGCAATAGATGTAAGGCCCTTGACAGATTTGGCTATAAAATGGTGGCCCATTCGGGGTTCACGTCGGGCTCAAGGGGGGTGGGTATTCTAATTCGCAACACCTTGCCTATGGTAATCTCGGGCACATGGACAGATGATATGGGCTGTATGGTTGCGGTGGCAGGTAGGTGGGAGGGGCGAACCATAGTTATGGGCTCCTGTTACATCCCGCATGGTCTACACTCTTTGACATTTACACGACTGGGATCCTTCATGCAGACCTTCCCTGGGGTGTCCTCCTGTTCGGTGGTGACGCCAACGCCGTAATGGACGCTGACTTGGACCGATCGGGCGAAGGGCGGAGAACCAGGAGAGAATGTGGGCTACAAGGCTTCATTACCGCCCTGGGGCTTAGAGACATTTGGCGCGCACACCACCCCTCACACCGGCAATACACATTCTACTCGGCTAGACATGGGTCCTTTTCCCGGCTGGATCACTTCTTCACGCGCACTGATCAACTGGGCGAATTTGCGGAGCCTCACATCCTGGCCCGGGGGATTTCTGATCACTCTCCGGTTAGCGTCATGCTTAAGGGTCCGGTGATCAACAGGGCGTCTTTCCCGAGGATAGATCCGTGGCGCCTCCGGGATGAAACCATAGGTAATAAACTCCGGGAGGGTTCCCAGCTCTATTTTGAAGAAAATCGGGGTTCGGTTGTGTCCCATATCACGTTATGGGAAGCCTATAAGACTGTTCTGAGAGGTCAGGCCCAGGCTCTGATTGGGGCCCAAAAGAAAGAGGAGTCTCTACAGGTCAGCCAGCTGGAAAAAGAGATAGAGAGGCTCGAGCGGGAAGCCGGCACTGCGCCGTTGGAAGATCTCCGTCACACCTTGGCTCTTAAAAGGAGCTCAGGGCTCTGGCTGAGAGCGAGGCGCGTGCTTACTCCCTCGCCACGCAACATCGGATCTATGATGTGGGAGATAAGGCCTTGAAGCTACTGGCGTGGCTCGAGCGGCGGGACAGGGAGCGCTCATGGGTAGCCGAGGTACACGATCGGACAGGCTCATTAGCCTCTAATAGTACAGATATAGCGGAAGCCTTTGCGTCCTATTTTGAAAGGGTATACACCCCGGTCTGCACCAGGACTGAACAGGACTGTGCGGAGTTCCTACAAGACTTCGCGTTGCCCACATTGTCCCAGGAGCAAAGAGACCGCCTGGAGGCAGATTTTACCGGAGAGGAAATAGGGGGGGCCCTCAACTCCCTCCAATCCGGGAAGGCACAGGGACCGAATGGGCTCCCAGTGGAAATATATAAGCGGCAGGCAAATGTCATCATTGACCCCCTCCTCCAGATGTACTTAGAAGCGCGAGAGGTGGGAAGGCTCCCGCCTGATCAATGAGAGGCCACTATTGTCGTAATCCACAAAACAGGAAAGCCGGCTGATCAATGCTCTTCCTCCCGCCCAATTTTGCTTATTAATGTTGAAGCCAAGGTCTTGGCTAAGGCCTTGGCGGATAGGCTGCTATCGGTTCTGCCGGATCACGTACATGTCGATCAATTGGGGTTTATGCCACGCAGGAGCACCCGTCACAATCTACGCTGCCTTTATGGAGTATTATATATGACAGAGGATGTGGGTAACACCCAGACAGCATTGATGGCGCTGGACCCCTCAATGGCATTCGATAGTATCGAATGGCCCTACCTGTTCATGGTGCTCCAGCGACTGGGGTTCGGCCCAACATTCTGCAGTTGGGTGCAACTCTTGTACGAGCGGCCGGTAGCGAGGGTGAGAGTTAACGGCGCTGTGTCCAGGGCCTTCTCTCTACGGAGGGGTACCAGACAGGGGTGCCCTCTGTCCCCCCTCCTATTTGCCTTGGCCTTAAAGCCGTTGGCTCATTGGATTAGGAGGGACAGGTCGTTCTGGGGCTTGGCGTTGACTGACGAGTGGGAAGAGCGTATCTCCCTGTACGCGGACGATATCGTGCTGTATATGGCCAGACCGTACCACTCGATAGCGCAGGCATTACACCTCTTTGAATTATTCGGTAGCTACTCGGGCTATACCATTAATTGGGCAAAGTCATTGATTTATCCACTCTCAGGTCCCCCCAGCGGATTCCGACTAGGTGTCCCGCTTCAATCGCAACAAACGGATTTAAATACTTGGGGGTATACATCACTAGAGATAGGGCAGAGTTCCTCACTAGGAACCTGGAACCCCAATTGATGCGCCTGGGGGTTGACGTGAGCCATTGGAGGTCGCTGCCTCTCTCCCTCATGGGCCGAGCTGCAATGTTCAAGATGCTAGCATTACCGCGACTTCTCTATATTCTGCAAAATACGCCGTATCCAGTTCCACAGGGGGTATTCACTCGAATAACACAAGCACTACGGACGTTGCTCTGAGATGGTGGCAACCCAAGGATAGCGTTGCATAAGCTGACGAGAGGGGTGTACGATGGAGGGCTGGCCCTTCCGGACATCAAGTTATATTATTGGGCTTCACAACTGCAGGTGGTCAATGATTGGGTATACGCGGATTGGTCGGAACCGGCCTATAGGGTTGACCGGATGGTCATGCCTGGTGGAAGTTGCGAGCCACTGCTCTATGCTCGGAAGCCAAGAAGAGATTGGCCGTCCCACACAGGGGTGGTTGTTCAGTGCTGGAGGGAGGCAAATAAGTTCCTGGGGTGGTCGGGTTCCCTGATGGGTAGAACCCCTCTATGGCATGGAGACCAGCTAATAGAAGTAACTCGTCTGACTGGGTTCCGGGGATGGAAACTCATAGGCATTGAATATTTGGGAGATGTCTGGAGGGGGGATGCCCCTCGATCCTTCGCCTACCTTAAAAAAGAATACGATCTCCATGATTCACAACATTACCACTACATACGCCTCTCCCATGCCCTGCACGCTCACATAAGGAGTGACACGACAATCCCGGAGTATTCCCCCATGGAGGATAGGCTGCTCTTTGACCCAATACTAGAGAAACCCATTTCCACAATATACCGCAAACTCATAAACAACATGCCTGACCCACTGACGTCACTGCGGACAAGGTGGGTGGGAGACATAGGCGACTTGGAAGATGACGACTGGCAGGACGCCCTACAAAGCCCGCGTGAGATAGCAATTCGCTGCTGGTTCCGGCTAGTGCAGCTTAAAATCTTACATCGCGTATACTACCCCCGTACCCACCTATATGCCTGGGGAAAAAGTCAGTCGGCCCTCTGTGCAAGGGGATGTCGGGAGGAGGGCACCTTCTACCATATATTGTGGGAATGCCCAGAGATAGTGCCCTTTTGGACTAAGGTCGCAGACACGATGTCAGCGGTGGTGGGTTCACTGGTCCCGCTGGAGCCCAGGTGGTTGCTGCTAATGATCAAGAACGACTCGGACTGGTCTAGATATAATGAGATCTGGCTGGCAGTGGCAACCGGGGTGGCAAAAAGGAAGATAGCGAGTAGCTGGGGGTCGCAGACACCTCCACAGTGGGACCAATGGATGCGCGACCTGGATTGGTGCCAAAGGGCCGAGGAAACTATCTATAAGAGTAGAGGCTGCACTAAGAAATGGAAGAAAATTTGGGGGCCTTTGCGGAAATACAGGGCGCTAGGGGGAGGGTCAGGGTTGTGATCTTAACAGTTGTATGCCCCGCTTGTGCCTTTGAATGCCTTACACTGGTTGGTAAACTGCAATTCCACCACATGCTTTATGAATACTGTTCTGTAATGTATGATGATATGAGCAATGTTAATAAAAAGATTTATAAAAAAAAAAAGAATGAAACCATCCTAGCCTTGGAATTACCTAAAACCCAAACTGAGATAAGAGCCTTCCTCGGCCTCAATGGCTATTACCGTAAATCCCTTGAGGGTTATGCACCATTGTTGCTCCCTTAACTGAGCTGACTTCGAAGAAGCAGCCCAGATTGGTGATCTGGACAGATGCTTGTTAGAAAGCCCTTGACCTTCTCAGGCGAGCCATGTGCAAAGCACTTGTGCTCAGGTCCCCTGGACTAAGGAGTTAATTGGTGCAGACATACGCTTCAGAGCATGGTATAGGGGCAGTCTTAGCACAGCTAAATGAGCAGGGCCTAGACCAACCAGTAGCCTTCATTAGTAGGAGGTTACTTCCACGGGAACGTAGGTGGAGTGCCATTGAAAGAGAAGCTTTTGCTGTGGTCTGAGCACTGAAGAAGTTGAGACCCTACCTGTTTGGGACTCACTTCCTGGTTTAGACAGACCACAGCCCCCTCAGGTGGCTCATGCAGGTGGGAGGTGAAAATCCCAATTGTTGATGTGGTCCATCTCCCTGCAAGGAATGGACTTTACGGTGGAGCATCGCTTGATAACTTGCCACGCCAGTGCTGATGGCCTCTCCAGATTCCTCTGCCTTAGTGAAGTAAGCTCCCAGGGAGTTGAGTAGCTCTCCCTACTTTCAGCTAGGGGGACAGATGTTAGACCTGACAGCCTTAGGGAGGTCTTTCCCCAATGTTTTGCCTGCCTTCCTTCATTTGTTTGACTTCGTTTTGCAGGCTTTAAGACTTTGAGTACTTTCTCACTGTTAATGCCAGTTCGTCCCCAATTGGCATAATTAATTTACTTTTAAGTCCCTAGTAAAGTGCACTAAATGTGCCCAGTGTTGTATATTAAATGCTACTAGTGGACCTGCTTTCTGACATCTATGTGGGTGAGCCTGTTGAGGCAAGTAGGGGCGGTATCAAAGGAAACTACGCATACAACACTAATACCCCTTCCACCATAGATTGTTGTCTTATTTCATTAAACGTATAACCCATATACATCCAGATGGGCAATTTATTCCCTTATTTTTTGATTCTCTATGTTTTCCCTGACCTTTCTCCCTGCTCTGTTACTTACGTATGTACGTGTAACTTATTTGTGTAACCCAAATCTGTAAACAACATATGTTTAGACATCAAACATAAACATACATATAACATGCGTTGATTTATCTATCACTTCCTTTTATGATTTTTTTGTTCAAGCTTACTGTATATAGAAATGTTAACATGTATTGTGGGTACAATTAACACATCATACAAATTAAACAAACGTTTTTGACACTACATTACATACATATACAACATGCAGATTCATTACGCTTGAAAGTGTCCAACTGAAACATTCATACAGGGATTAGTTAGGGACTGACGATTTTTTAAAGTATTATTTGGACCCTCCAACGGTTAAATCCTCTGATGCTCACGTGGCCCTTTGTGGTCGCGGGAAAGATTCAGGATGTCTTTGCGCAGTCGTCATGGAGGATAACTGAATTTACTCCTGTCTCAGTCCTAAATCGGTTTCCGAAGGGTATGCGCCCTTTGGCCACAATGACGATATGCCGACGCATTTGGACCTTTGCAGAGGGACTGTTTTATATTCGGGAAGGTCTCCTCAGGGCAGAATTTATGCTTTTTTTGGACACTACATGTGAAATAGAATAAAAACATATGTATGTATAGATATTAATTTTCTTCATTGTGTATAGGGACACAGAATATGTTTTATTTTGGCGAGGAGGATACAGAGAGCTGCAAATATGTAAGAGCTCACCCTGTGCTTTACTCTAAATTACGTTCCGATCTTGTTCTGGATGAGAACTTGAATAAAGTCCCAAAGTCCTTAATCGGACTAACAGAGGAAGCTTAAGTTATTCTATATACTTAAAATGTGTCTTTTTTTTTAAGAAAAGGGAGGGGGTGAGAGTGTGGTCATATTTCGTGCATACCTCGCTTGTTCGTGCCTTCTTTTAATTCGGAGCGCTGTGCCTTTTACTTGATTTGGAGCACCTAAGGATTTGCAAGTTTGACATGCATGGTGCTTCCCATCCTATGGGGTTTCCCTGATCTGTATGGCAAAATAGAAACGGGGATCGGTTATTTAGTCTAAGGGCTTCTATGGTTCGTCTAGATCCATTCTGTAGCATCTTTAAGGAAAAACCAAAAACAGAAGAATGAGGGCATACGTGCTTACCTGCCCTCTTAATCAATGGTTTCGGGTGATTCAGCCTTCTGTAGCGAGTGTGTGACTTCCTGGTCTTGAAATTGCTGGGAGTGCTGCGCTGCTATTGGCCCGCTACATGTATAATTTTGAACCAATCCCTACCCAGGATTTAAAGAGGTGTATATTTCCTTAGTGTCTATGCATACGGATGTTTTTCTTTTTTCTTACTAGTGGACCTGCAGAAACTGATCGTGCCACCGACATAAGTAGCCCCCTAACCATGTTTCAGGCCTGCCACTGCTGAGCCTGTGTGTGCAGTTTCACACTGCCATATCAGCCTGGCAAGTAAACCCTCTTGACAGGCCTAAACCTTCCCTTTTTACACACATAAGTCAGCCCTAAGGTTGGCCCTGTATAACCACAGGGCAGAGAGCAGTGTATGTAAAAGGAAGGGCATGTACTTTTAATCTTCACCTGTCTTGGGGCCAGATGTAGGTAAAATCAAATTTGCGAGTCCTTAATAGCAAATTTTACCGATTCGCTATTAAGGACTCGCAAAATTGAATGTAGGTAGGAATCGCTAAAATATTAGCAATTCCTTAATATTCCTTAATAACGAATCGCAAATTGAGATTCGCTAATAAGGAATACCTACCCATTCATTCCTATGGGCTAGGAGGCCTATAGGAATGAATGGGAAGATATTCAGTATTTGCGATTCGCTATTAAAGAATCGCAAATAGCGGGAGCTATTTCAAGGGTGCCAGGGTGTCAAAAGGACACCCTGTTGCACCCTGAAATGTCCATGTGTGCACATGTGGCGCACATACATGCCCTAAGGGCATGAATGTGTGCCACATGGCACTTTAAAAAAGCAAAAAGTGCTTTTTAAAGGAAATCGCTAATTACCACCAACTTGAAGTTGGTGGTAATTAGCGATTCCTTAAGGCTAAAGTGCACTTTCTTTTGTGCTACTTACATTGCATTTAAGGAATCGCAATTTGCGATTCCTTAAATGCAAGAGCAAAATAAGGAATCGCAATTTTGCGATTCCTTATTTTGCTAGTAGGTTTAAACTCACCTACATTGCTCTCAGCCAAATAGCGATCGCAAACGCTGAAATTCTGCGAATTTCAGCGTTAGCGCTCGCTATTTGGCCACCTACATCTGGCCCTTGGTAGTGTAAAACTCCCAGTTTTATTTTTCACTATTGAGTGACATTGAGATTACCTTATTTCATCTTTTAAGTGAAATTTTCAAGTTTAGTGTCACTGAACTCACAATTTAAAATCACAACTTATGGTGAAGTTGGATAAAAAATTCCAGTTTAGCTAATGCCCCTTTTAGGAAGTTGGCATTTACTTATTTAAGCTATTTGGCGCCTTCTGCCTGTCTCTGGATACACAGCTGGCTTTCTGCATTCCCCCTAGACAGTCACACACAAAGGAAGGGTAGGTGTGCCTGAATCTGCAGAAGGGACATCCTGAGCAGGATGGGAGGGAGGAGCTGACACACGTGAAAGGACTATTTTCTGTCCCCACATAAATGACTGACTATCCCCCCTATAGTGAGTCTGGAGCCAGGCCTGGAAGGGGGAACCTCTGTGCACTTCAGAGCTTTCTTTGAAGTCTCCCCACTTCAAAGACACCACTGGGTATACGTACTGGACCTCTGGCACTACCAAATCAGAACACTTTCGGAACTGTGACTACTCTGCCAGGAAGAAGAGCTGCTGTGCTGCTGATAGGACTGATACTCTTCTGCACTGCTGCTTTGCTGACCTCTGCCTTGCTGTGTTTTAGCTTTGCTAAGCTGCCAAGCTGCATGCTGTACTCCTGCCTGGGTGAGAAGGACTGGCCCTGCATCACTTGAACCCAGAGCAGAGTGACTCCAAGGGCTTGCTGGCTTGCCTCCTGTTCCCAAGTCTCAGGGATATCAAAGACTTGACCCATCTACATCTACACCTTGGCTCTGCAAGCTGTGAGTCTGCCCTACCAAGTGGTGCCACCCCAGTCCTGGATCCTTAGAAGTGAGGCCGAATGTGCTTCTTTATCCAGAACCCATGCATTATCATCAGAACTGGTATCTTTGCCTTTCTCTTAGTCAGAACCAGCGCATCCTCATCATTGTGGGGAGTGGACGCAGCTCATTGCCCTTGCATCCAGCGCTTCCTTGTCACTGCATGGAGTGGACCCAGCTCATCGTCCTAGGAACTAACGCATCACCTTCGGCATCGACGCATCACCTGCTGCTTGGCTTGACACTGACACATCACCTCAGCTGCCTCCTGCATCCACATTGATGACGACGCATCCTGGATCAAGGTATTTTGATTCAGCGGGCCCAAGTAGGTCACTGTATCTGGCTCGTGCTCCATCGCGGTCAGCCTGAACTTTTGACTTTACCCAGGTCTAGCATGACCAGATACTCCATTTAAGTGCTTATTGCTTCTAAGCTCCAATTTCACATTTACTCTTTAAAAATGCATATCTCGACTTCTACACATTGAATTTGTGTCGTTTTTCTATTGATAAAATCATAATCTATTTTTCTAACCTGGCGTGGAGTCTTTTTGTGGTTTTTTCACTGTGTTGTTGGACAAATACTTTACACATTGCCTCTTCAGTTTAGCCTGACTGCTCTGTGCCAAGCTACCAGAGGGTGAGCACAGGATAATTGAGGTTGTGTTGTGACCTACCCTGACTAGGATTGTGGTTCATGCTTGGACAAAGTGCATAATTCTGCCAACCAAGAACCTCAATTTCTAACACAATGTCTAAAGTATTTATGCAGCACACAAACAGCAAGAAAGTAAATACACAACACATGAAAAATCACAACCTAATTTAGAAAAATTGAGTCCTTTTTAATTAATAAAATGATACCGGAATGACAAAAATCAGTAGAACCTGAGATATTACATATTGGAGTTTAAGTAAATATAGTGCCTAAAACTGCAAAATGCAACTGCAATTATCTGGTCGCATTGGACCAGGACAAGGCTACAACTTCAGGCCAATTGCGATGGAGTGAGAGCGAATGCAAGGACCAGGTTAGTCCTGCTGAGAATTGTACTTTATGTCCTTGATGCGAGAATTTGCGTCATGCTGTGCTGAGTTCATTGAGGAACAGGCCGCTGATCAGTAGGTGTGATTCGAGCTCCTGTAACTAGTTGCATTGCGTTGTGTCTGTTCTGATGTGGCCACCAACCAGGAGCTGGGATGTGAGGACCTGCATAGAGTTCTGTCACTTTGCGTTGATTTTGAGGGAACCTACATATAGGCAGGGAGGAGTTCACTTTGAGGCTAGTCAAGGTCTAGGCACCCCTCAGGGATCAGGAACTCCTTCCAGCAGAGGCCAGCAGTGCTCAAGCAGGTCCAGTTGCATTTCCAGGCAGGTCCACTACAGCAGGTCAGCTGGGCAGTTGCAGGGAGGCCTCTGGAGCCTATTGTATCACTGTGGCTCAGACAACATAGAACCTATGTCTGTTCTTAAAAATCTGAATCCTAGTGGGTAGAAATCTGACTTACCTCATGAATATTAATTAGGTATTTGGCAAATTATGACTCACTACATTTGGAGGAAGCCACAGGTATAGTAGCCTGCTGGGGTGAACAGACCATAGTCGCCTGCTGGGGTTAGCAGACAATTATGTCTGTGATTGATTTTTAATAAAGCTAACTTTTTTTAATGCAGCCATTTTCCTTAAAGAAAACAGAACTACTTTTAAAAGGAAAAGTTTAGTTTGTTTGTTGAATTGTTGGCAGTGGTCCCCCTGACCCCTGTGTACTCTCCAACAAACTTCTTTTTTTACTTACACAAAGGGGAAGAGATCCTAAAGGGACTACTCCCCTTTTGTCAATGCATTAGCACCTCCTTCAGGTGTCAGTACAATATCAATGATTTGCGACTGGATTTCAGTTGAAAATATTGATACAGAAGATACTGATTTTGTATTTGGAAGGGATGCCTACAACAGACCCCATAAAGACACCGAATCAGTAGCTATTCAGAATCCCACTTTAGAAGTAAGAAAAACTTTTCTGACTCCTAAAATGGGATTTGTACATAAGAAAATGCATTTTGCAAACGTTGAACTGGGGGCATTTGAGACTATTAAAATGCTTTATACATCTGGGCCCTAGTACAGTGTATGTGGAGAGAGAGAGAAAGAGAGAGAGAGTGAGAGATGAATACAGAAGAGTAGAAAGAGGGAGATACTCAGAGAGCAAGATAGTAGATACCCATCCAAGTAATCACTCAATAAATGAAGCAATTCTTATAAGGGAGAAGCGGAAAGCTGTTTTAACATCTTAAAAGGGTCTCTGCAATGACGTGTTGTAAACCTTTTGCAAGGGGTTATGAGCTAACTGATTCTTTTGTCTTCCCTATGCCTGATGCATCCACAGTTCAAAGGTTTAAGACATGTTTATGGGGGACAACTGGTGCACTTCAAAGCCTCAGGGGGATATTGAGGGAGTCAGCAGTGCATATACAAACACCCTCTGGATATAAGCAGCTTCAACAATTTGAAGATGACAGGAGCACAACATTATACCTTCCTCCAAGTAAATGGTCTATCATCCACCCAAGCAAATTTCTCAGTTTAATAAAAACTATTATCAAGACATAAAATGTGGGAGATTAAGTCAGATACCGGATCAGGCAGTTACTATTGAACCAAATCCAGCCGGGCCCCAGTGAAATTACTGAATTTGTCCCAATGTAATTAGCTGACACTGGGACACATGAAGCTGTGCCTGTGCTTTGTTTGCTTTGTGTTCAGAGAAGCAACCTGTAGGATGTGAGGGGAGTATTTTATTCTAGCCTGGAGCAGGGTTCATCACAAATATCTTAGCTTAAAGGGCCATTCGCACTCTCTTTGTTCACCCAAGGTGCGAGCTAGCTGAAGCCTAACACCTTGATTTCAAAGCCGTGGAGAGAAACAAAGGCACTCATGGGCATATTTATGAGAAAGTGGCGGAGCGCTTAATGCAGCACACATAGAAGTTGCAAAACGTAATTTTTTACCTTCCTGTACATAAACAATCAATGGCCATTTGCTGTTTCTATGTGTGCTGCACAATGCAGCACATATAGAAACAGCAAAAACGAGGAGAAATGGAACATTCCTCCTTGTTGCGCTTGTTTAAGACTAGGTTTTCCCTGGTCTTAATTTTGGTGCAGCCCAATATTTACGCTGCCCTTGTAAATTGGGGGCAGCGTCAAAATCAATGGGTGCTGCGGTGGAACACACACGCAACACCTTTGCCACCCCTCTCACGCTAAGTATGGCATGAAAGAGGGCCTTTTTGACAAGGCGGCGTTAAGCCACGTTGAGTGGCCTAACGCTGCCTTGTGAATAAGGCGAAACCCCTATCGCCTCCACATCGTCAGAAAAAGTGATGTTGTGGTGGCGATAGGGGCTTGCAAATATGCCCCTCAGTTTGTTGTCAATTCACAAGTGCTTAAGAGACTAACTATGATTTTTAAGAAAGATTTTATTACTTTTTCAACCCATATAAGAGATATATATGGACTGTAAGAATTTCCGGTGTTTCTGTCTGTATGTAAATTGGCACTATTTACCATTTATATAGCACTTACTAATTTATTTAAATTATTTGAGAGAGCTACTCTTCCCATTCAAGGGTGTCAGGGTACTTTATATTTCAGAGATATTATATTGATGCGATAAATTACAAGTGAGTAGGTCAATATACAGGGAATGTTACTTTAGACAATGAGGGTTACAGGATGTAGTGGTGACATCATTCAAACTGGTAGGCATTCCAAGTTAGGGGCGCTTGCTCTGGAGAAACACATAGAATTGTAAACGTGTGGTGGTGGTGTTCAAAGCACAGTGTTTGTGGTTGTCTGCACTAATAAGTCTTTATTGCTTCCGAAAGGAACCATTTGTAGCAACCTTAAAGTGATAATAGATTAAGGGAAAAACAGTAAGGTACTTGCTGTTTGTATGAAACTCTGTGATGCATTGTGCTGTATTACAATGATATCTCCACCAAAACGCAGTAACCCACTAAGTTATGCACATAAAACAAGGGTCTTTGGCCGGTATGTTTTCACACTGTGCTTTGCTGCAGGCGTGTTAACCTGCTGTGCTATTTTATGACGCTTCAAACATATGAATGGACGTCTTTCAGAGACCTGTTAAGAGAAGTGGTGCCCTTCTTCTCTGCATGTGTCAGCTCGGTGAGCCCTTCTACGTCTAGGCCCTTTGTGTATTGTTGCCTTCACCTTGGCCTCAAAAAATGCAGACATGTCTGGATATTATCCCACCACATGCAAAGGAAGGTCATTAATGCTTTCTTCTTCAGCTGACATCAATCTGACGCTGTCATGGTGGGCTGTTTCATTATCCATCCCTTAAGGTTGTGTGCTTTGCTGTCTGTTTTCCCTCCCCCTTCACCCAGACAGCATTAGAGTGTGCTCTGTGTGTTTTGGGGGATAAAGGCAGCATCTCCCTGGTGTGCTCGGCTACAGCAGATAGACATGGGTGCTGACTGCAGAACTCAGACAATGGTGTGACGTTACTCCTCCTGCTTATCAGGGAAGGCCAGGAGGGAGTCTTCACGAAAAAAGGCAGAGTACCTCACAACTATGAATCAGTTACCACCAACCACCTGTTATGTCATGGGCTGGACATGTCTACGGTAGACACCTACTTTGAAAAGAGGTCTACTTTGGGTAAACTTCCATCTCCAGCAGCACTGAGGACTCTCCCAGCGAGCACCCATGTTACTAAATCATGTGGTGTACATCCTATGGGATTTAAAATGTGTGTCCTTATCAAGAACCCATGTAATAAACTGAAAAACAGAAAAAAACTGAAATCTCATGCAAGATGGTACTAGATTGCTGAGTCAGGGGTGTTCAGTTCGACAGCAAAGACTTTAGAACAATGTAGAAATAGTGACACCTCGTACTCTGTGCAGTTAAACAACTACGACAACTGTGGGTTGAGGGTATCAGGTGATTGCATATGATGTAGTGGCCCTATACATTATATGGCATAAAATACTAACAAATGCATACAATGAAGATATTGCTCGTCCCTTCAGAGATCTATGGCCTGATAGGTGCACTCGGCCTGGGTCTCATGCCTGTGAATGATCATGCAACTTTCGTGCCCAGATAGACTAATGCTTTGCACTGGGTTTGCCTTACTTCTGTAATGCAAACTCGACTCAAAATGTTATGCCGCAATTTACTATCCAATGCAAATCAAGATTTGCGATGTATAGTTTTCCAAAGTTGTGCTGTGTGCTGTTTTGAGTTACTTTGCGTCAAGGGGGCTTTCCATGCGTGGCATATGGACCTTTCTATGCAGCCTCTCATGGGTTGTATGCAAATTTTACAAACATTTGGTGCCAAAATCTGAAGTTTCCTCAAGGCAGGTGTGACAAGGAGAAATATTTTCATTTTTTCTTGTTTTTTCTACTTTGTGTGCCTGCTGCATTACCCCCAGGTCCCTTATGTCCTCGTCCCATTCATTACTAAGTGGAGATAACCATCTCCCGACAGAAAAAAAGATCAGAAGAATGCTGGGATACTAATCCCGCCCCTCCCACCGGGAGTACATAAGGGGTACTTACCCAGCATTCCGCCTGTTCTTTTTTCTGTCTGTCGACAGACTTGATTGTGGTTGCTGGTGCTGCTCCTGCTGGGCTTGAGTGGCTTCTGTTCCTGTTCTACCCCGTCCGGCTGCCTGGCTGTGCGGTTGGGGTATCTGGTTCCTTGCCTCCCGGTCTGCTGGGCTTGCTGGGAGGCTTGGTTTCTCGGCTGGCTCTTTGGTTCCCATGTGTGCCGTTTTCTGACGGCCCTTTGCGGCTGGTGAGCCGGCCTCCAGGGTCCTTCCGGGTTGCTGACAGGTCGTCTTCCTGGGGCTTGGCCGGGTGGAGTACGAGCCGATTTCCTGATTCCCCTGCCTTCCTGTCGGTCATGAGCGCTGCTGTATGATGGCTGGCTGTGAGGAGTGCCTGCTGTATCAAGAGCGTCCTCACCTCCGGCCTCTTCGGCGGTGTCTCTCTGCTGCCTTTGCTGACTGGCAGCGGCTTCCTGGGGTCCGGAAGGTGCAGGGGGGGCCTTGTGGCTGTTTGCGGCCCCCGGGTGAGTCCCGCATAGCGGTTTTGTTTGCTTAAACAAACTGAAGCCCTCGTTGCACAGATGTTTGCGCTTTAGTTTTAAATGGTGCGAGCGCTGTGGGTAATCTGTACAGGTCTCCTGATGGAGTGAGGCACGGGTGTCTGTGCTCCTGAGACCACAGCAATTGGTAGTAAGTCTGAGGGGTCAGGGTTCAAGACTCAGTTAGAGGGAGGCGCTTGCATGATTCATTCTCTGACTGGAGCCACGCGCAGACCTCTGACAAAGTCCCACGAGTGGGCCTCGGTCGGAGCAAGTTCCGGAGGATGGTGGAGCTGGGTTAACGGTGGACCCTTCACCTGCCTCCTTCGGTCGTCATTGTGCGCTAGTGCTTCTCACCCCCCAGGGATCACTGGTGGTGACACCCTCCGGGTGTCCACGTGGGACTGGTGATGTGCTCCATTTCCATCCTCAGTTTTATCATATAATTGCGCACGCGGCTCTCATGAGCTATCCACAGGCATGTCTTCCGGCATTTCTGTTATGATGGCACATGGAAGATTGCTACGGGATTCTGTTTATAGTACATCACGTGACTCCTGTGGCTAGCCTGTGTGTCTAGTGGCGTCCCGTGGCATGTCTCTCTGCCTCACCAATTTTAATATGTTGCTGTCTTTCTGCCGATTTTTGTATGCACGTTTGGACAATGGAGTCTGTCATGGTCTACACGAACTCAGTCGGACGACTTACTTTGTTCTCTGCCGCATTGCTTTCTCATACTTCTGGTTGGCAAGAGGATTGTTTGTCCGTCATTCTTGCCATGGTGCATTTCCGTGTGTCTGGTGCTGTTCCTCTCGGTTGTCTGGTGGGGTGACAGGGTGCCGGCAGCAGCCCTGAGTTCGGGGCTGCGCAGGGTTCACTGCTCGGTTGCTCTGCTTCTGGCTGTGCATGCCTGTGTTTGCTTGCTTTGGCTCGTTGCGGTCTGACACTGGACTTAGCTGTTTTCCGTAGTTCTTCTTTGCACGCGGTTGTGGTACTACGGACTGTACGGGCTTCCTTTGGCATTGCATATGTTCCTGTGTGTGCTCTGCTTCTGTCTCCATTGCAGGTTTTGGGGGGAGGGGGGCTTGTTTGTGGGTGTCTCCCCTCTTGTGTGCCTCGATACTCCTCCACTGTGGGCTGTTCCTTTGGCGGCTGTCCGTTTGTTGGCATGCCGTCTTCGTGCTGGGTCTGGGATGGCTTTTCTTGGCCGGTGGGTCCGGTATTCTTACCTCTGGGCCCACGGTTCTGCCGGTCTGTGTGCACCTGGTCTCCTCGGCTCTCGGTGGTTGAGCTGGGTCGGCCTATTTTGTGCCCGGTTGGTTGTCCTCGGTCTTCCTGGTGCAGGGGCTCTTTTGGGGTCCTTTTCTTTGGGGGCTTCTTGGCCCTGGCCTGGGCTCGGCGTACGGGGCGCCGGTGCCTCTTGGTGGCTTCTGTGGTCTCTGCCCATTGCTTGTCCTGGTGGGTGGGCCTGTGGCTGCGTTGCCTGGTTGTTGTCTCTGTCATCCTGCTGCTGTTCTGACTCTCATGGTTCCCTTCCATGTTGCCTTTGCCTGCGCTTCTGCGTGGTTCTTCCTGGCGCACTTGTTTGTGCTGCGTTTTGCCCTGGTTGTCTGCTAGCCCTTACATTCGGGCGTGGTGCTGGGGATCCTTGGCTGTGTGCTGGGCCTCTATGTTGCGGTCCTGGCCTCTGGGGTTTTGCCTGTGGCCTTTCCTCCCTGGGGATGGCTTCTCTCCTGGGTGGGGTCGTCCGCTTGGGTTTCCGGATGCGGTTGGTTTCCTCTTTTCCTGCTTCCCTGGGCTGCTGGTTCTTGGCGGGTGCTGTGGTGCTGGTCTGGCCTACTTTCGGGGTCTGTCTCCCTTGCCAGTGTGCTTAGGGGTGCCCTGGTCGGTCCTCTCTAGTCCTCGCTGCTGCGTGGTGTTCTGGGCGCCTCGTCCGCTCTGGTGCCTCGGTGGCTTCTGGAT
Organism: Calotriton arnoldi; assembly: GCA_963921515.1. Lineage (NCBI taxonomy): Eukaryota > Metazoa > Chordata > Amphibia > Caudata > Salamandridae > Calotriton > Calotriton arnoldi. Next base: position 1,930,055 of record CAWUFW010000706.1, on the reverse strand, counting down.
TCCTCTGGGGTGTCTGGTGTTTCTCCTCTTGGCTGTAGGCTGTGCTTTTTTTCTTCAGCCTTTTCCTCCCTGCTTCCTCTGTTCTTATCTGGTTTCAGTGGTGCTGCGGGGTTGTTTTTTTTTTTTGGTGCCAGGTTGGGTTTCCTGGATGTTGTTGGCCTCCGCTGTGTCTCCACTGGCCTGCGGTGTTCTTCTCCGGCTTGATTCGCTGGGGTGGGGGGTGCTTGTCCCTGCCTGTTCCTGGTGGTTCTTTGGTCGGGGTTGTGCCTCGGTTTTCCCTGTGGTCCAGAGACCGGGTTCCGGTCTCCTGGTCTGCAGGCTTGCAGCTGCTTCTGCTTGGCCTTCGGTGGTGCCTCCTTGTGGTAGTTGGATGCCTTCGGGGTTCCTCTCTGTTGGCGCCTGTTCTTGGCTGGTCTACTGGTTTTCAGTGGTGCACTCTGCTCGGGGTTGCCTGGTTGCGCACTTGCGGCGATCCTGGGCTGCCTGATGGGGCTGTTTTGGGGGCTCACTGAGTGGCCTGCCCCTTTGATTTTCCTGTTGTCTTTTCTGCCTGAGGGGTGGCTGGTCCCTCTGCTGTCAGGTTCTGGTCCTTGCGGTTGTGGTGTGTTCCTGCTGTTGTGGCCTCTTGGCTCTGACTGGCCCTGTTTTGGTCTGTCACCCACTCCTTTCTTCCCTGCTTGCCTTCTCTGGGGTTGTCGGTTTGGCTGCGCCGGGGCTGCTTGCTCTCTGCCTTTCTCGGCCCTTGATGGTCCGGGCCTTTGTGCTGTTGCCTTGTTTTGGTTTCGGTCCTGCCCGGTCCGCTGTTTTTCGATGCCAGGGTCTCTTCTCCCATCTGGCCTTTACTTGGCCTGTGCTCGGCTGGGGCCTTCCCCTCTTTGGCCTTGCCCCGGGTGTGGGTTGGGCCGTCGGGTCCTTCTGGTCGCCTTTTCTGCCCTGGGGGTTTGTCCCCTAGTCATGATCTGCCTGGGGTCGTGCGGAACCGTGGGGTTTGGTTTGCCTGGGCATTCTGCCCTGGCTTCTGTTGCTTCTGTGGTCGGGATGTTTTTTTGTGTTTCCTCTCCCCTGGTGGGTTGGGGTTTCCAGGCGGTGGTGTTTGGGCCTGTCACTCTCCTTCGGTGCTTCTGTGAGTTGTTGGTCTTCGGTCTGGGCTGACCTGTGTGTTGTTGGTCCTGCCTTCTGCCTGGTCTGTTTTGGGGACGTCTCTGCCTGGCCTGTCTCTCTGCTCCGGTTTCCCCCGGTTTGCGGTTGGGCTGTTCTGCTGTGGCTCTGTGTTGGGGTTGTGTGCTCCCTCCTGTTCCCTTTCTCTGGTTTCCTGTTCGGTGTTTCGCTCTGTGGGACTCTGGTCCCTGTTGGGTCTGCTCCCTTCTGGCTCTCGAGGCCTGGTGGGTTGGCTTCCGGGTGTTGTTCCTCTTCCCCGGTGCTTTCTTTCCCTCTTTCCCTGTTCCGGGTCTCTCTCGCCTTCCGGGCTGGGTGCTGGTCAGCTGTCGGCTGGTTTTGGTGCTAGCCCTTTTTTTCCTGGGGCCTTGTGCTCTTCTGTGGGGCTCCGGGGGGGCTTCTCCTCTGGTCTCTCTGAGGCCGGGTCGTTTGCTTCCCTTCTGGTTTGGTCCTGCCCTTGGTGGGCTTCTCGGCCTTTTTGTCCCGTGGACTCCTTTGTTCGTCTCTTGTTGGGGCTTTGTTTTTCTCTGGGCCCCTTGACGGCGGGGTGTTGTCTTTCTTTCCGCTGCCTGCGTTCGGCTGGCATGGGTTTTCTGTGCCTTGGTCTGGCTCCTGGTGACCTGGTCTGGCTTGCTGGCCTGGTGGCCCTTGGATTTCTTCTTTGGGTGGCCTCCTCACTGTTTTTGTTCTTTCTTGCCTCTGTTGTGTGTCCATGCTCTCCCCTTCTCTGGTTGCCTGTGGGGTGCTCCTGCTGTGGGCTGGTGGGCCTCTATAGTTGTCGGACTGGTGGTCTGGCTGTTCTCCCGTTGTTTTGTTGGGCGCGTCCCTGCTTGGTGGGACTCCCTCATGTCTGGGTGCTCTGCCTGGGGTTTTCGGCCGTTCTGCCTTTTTGCTTTCCTGCGATGGCTGCCTTGGTGTGGTTTCCTGGTTTGGCTTCTGGTTTTTTTGGGAAGGCCGGCTTTTCTGCTTTGGTATTCTCCACTTAGTAATGAATGGGACGAGGACATAAGGGACCTGGGGTAATGCTCTATACTTACCGGTAATCTTCATTACTCCGGGTCCCGTTGTCCTCGTCCCATTCATACGCCCCGCCCTCCCTCCCGGACGGCCGGCCTTCCTGTTGTGGGCTTGGTTGTTCAGGCGGAATGCTGGGTAAGTACCCCTTATGTACTCCCGGTGGGAGGGGCGGGGTTAGTATCCCAGCATTCTTCTGATCTTTTTTTCTGTCGGGAGATGGTTATCTCCACTTAGTAATGAATGGGACGAGGACAACGGGACCCGGAGTAATGAAGATTACCGGTAAGTAATAGAGCATTATACTTCACACAAACAAAGCACGAAAAGTTTTCCAGGATAGTTTTTGTACCGAAAGAGTCGCCTTACAGTACAAAAACTATTCCTTACAGAATGCATACATACTTTCACTATGGCGCAAGGGAAAGTGCGTTGGCACATGACCACCTAAAGTGTGACAGCGCAGGGAGACAGGAAAAGAGTGACATATCTTATTAGCTATGGCGTTGTTCTGTTCTCTCCCTTTCACGCAACTCAGCACATCACCTTTAGTTGCTGGGCTGTGTTGCGTGAATTTGTCATTAATGTAGACCCAGTGTCTTGCAGTACCTTTCATTGCGGTTGAAGTAGGGATGGTGATTATTATTATTAATAATATTAATATTCAGTCAGTCAGTCAGTAATAACTTTATTTCGGTCAATTAGACCTTAAAAGTACAACTAAAATTACATACAATTCATTTCCTTTTAAAATCGATTACAATTAAAAAAAAGAAAGCTAAAAAAGATAGAGCAAGGATGGCTACATAAAGTAAGCACAGTTTAGATGAAACATACACAAATGTGGCCTATCACCGATATATGGTATAGTCTGTTCAACTAGTTCGACGCATGGGAGAGCCTGATCATATAAAACAATTGATTGGTCATAACTGGTAACAGTTCTGATGATACAAAGTACATGTGTAACATTGCGAGATTAGGGACAGAGAACAGAACCAGGTAAAAAAAAAAAAAAACACAAATGTAAATTTGATGTATCAAAGCAGGTGATCTCAGGTAAACAATAAAAATTAGTGGCCCAATAAAATTCCTCGTTACATTTGTGCATAGCCGAGGCCCTCATTTATTGCTATTGTTTTGTTTTTAAGAGGGCCCTACGAGTGCACCACATGGAGAATAGGAAACCTGCTACCGAATAAACTATCGGGAGGCTGGTATCGTGTTTAAATATCCTGAAAGCCTCACAACAGCGTCTGGTCCCTAGGTTTCTGCAAATCTGGGCCAGCCACCGTTTTCTCACTTTGTGGTATCTGGGACAGCTAAAAAATATATGAAGGTCAGATTCTATTGGGCAGTCACATGCCGGACACCCCAAAGTTTGTAAGCCGCCCCAGTTGTTTGTAAAGGAGCGGAGAGGCAAGACCCCGTATCTAAACTGCAAAAAGAGCTTTCTTGCGGTTGCTGGCTTGATGTCATTTAGGGCCGGCTCTAAGCTATACCTATCCTTGAACTCTACGAAGGTTACAGTCAGTTTACCTGCTAAGGGGTTTGATTGAAGCTGGGCCAATTTGAATTCCCCGTAAGAATCCCTCAGCATTTTCCTAGAGATTGAGGCACAGGCAACCTCCGGGTCATCCCAAAGATTGCCCCGTCCCAAGCTTGTTAACATATGACGGACATAGGAAAGCCAGGGTAATTTGCCCGCCCCTGGTAGTCTCAGCACCTCTCTTAATTCATCTCTGTATGCTACAAGTTCAGGGGTAACCCACAGATGTCGCCAGAATAGGAGGGGTCTAAGGTTAGATTCGTCCGCTATGGGCCTTACCCCCAGGTCCAGACGTAGCGGCGTGAGTGGGGTACTCTGTGGGAGACTAAACAGTTGCCTGAGAAAGATATTTTCTGTCTGTGTAAGACTCTCAGAGCTACGGTGTCCCCACAGTTCTGCCCCAAACAGTGCCCCTCCCCTAGCTTGGACCTTATAGATTTCTATGGCTGGACTCACAGGTTTATAACTTGATTTCCGAAAAACCTTCATTAGTCCTCCAGATGATTGTGAGAGCTTAAGGGATGATTTTTTAATTTGAGCCCCCCTTTCCATAGAATCTGTAATTGTAATGCCTAGATAGTCGAAAGAGGATACTCTTTCAAGGGGTTTGCCATATAGAGATGGATTTGGTCGAGTGCTTTTCGGGGAATTGAACACCATGAATTTGGTTTTTTGGAGGTTGATTTCAAGCCCTCTTTCCCTACAAAATGCGTTGAACCTATTTAATACCCTCTGTATCCCCATGGGTGATTTAGATACTAGTAGAGTATCGTCGGCAAACATCATAGCTGGAATTTTGCGTGTTGCCAGCTTAGGGTTATCCAAATCTTTCTCGCTGAGCAGATAATCTACGAACCCATTTATGTATAGGCTAAATAGGGTCGGGGCAAGTACGCATCCCTGTCGGACACCTCTGTTTACGGGAATGGGGGCCGTAAGGCACCCCTCCTTCCCATATCTGATTTGGGCGTAGTTTCCCTCGTGCAAACGCTTTATAGCTTGGCACAAGTAAGGCGGAACCCCCAACTCATGCAGGACTGCCCACAACTTCTCTCTGGGGACCAAATCAAACGCGGACTTCAGGTCTACAAATATTAGGTAGAGGCTGCCACCCTCCAGACACACGATCTTCCAGTGTAATATTTGTAGCCTGAGGATTTGGTCCAATGTAGACAATTTTTCCCTGAACCCTGCCTGAAGGGGAGTAAGTATCTTATGCTCCTCCATCCAGCTCTGCAGCCGGAGCAACAACACGCGTGCGAAGATTTTTTGTGTGATGGCTATAAGGCTAATTGGCCTGTAATTTGTTGGCAACAGCGGTAAGCCCTTTTTATAGATGGGGATTATTTCCGCTCCAGCCCAGCTAGGAGGGATCTCCATACCTTGGAGTATAGCATTGAATAGTACCCAAAGGTATGGCGACCAGACAATGGGTTCACTACGGAGAAGGTCCCCTGGGATCTTGTCCAGTCCGGGGGCTTTGCCCGGTGCTATTTTGGAAAGGGCGCAAGTTATCTCATTGAGGGATATCACAGGGGTGTCAGTCGATGTTATGGGTGTGAGCATAGATACAATCAGGGGGTCCATCCCCTCAGGACAAACAATGACAGCTGGTTCAACCGATGTTTCCACCCTTGAGTATAGGGACTCAAAGTGGTCCCTCCATACACATGCCTCCAAGTTTGGCTCTATCGGGGATTTTGCCTCACAACTGCCTGTGTTGACCACTTTCCAGAAGGTCCGCATATCCCGGGCACCCAGAGAACTTCTCAAGATGTCCCACTTGCTACATTCCCACCTTTTTTTTGCCTCACTAACACTGGCCTTATAGGCCACTCTAGATGTTTTGATTAAGGGACGATCATTAGCCTTGATGGAGGCAATCAGGGCTGTTTTGGCCTTACGACATTCGTCATTATACCAGGGGTGGGAAGATTTCCTATTGGGCCTGGAGTTTTTTATAGGAAAAAAGAAATCAACCATAATAGCCAGTAGCCTAGTATGATTCTGGGTGACCATTGAGAGATCAATTCTGCCTCCATTAATGGGTACAGAATTAGTTGCGGTCAAGAGCACCGGGATGAGGGCTTCATACAGGGAGCCTATTTTATCCTGTGTCTGGTTTATGTCAGCCCAGCGTACTCTCCTCCTACAATTTGAAAGGGACAGCCTATCATCAGCAAGGGAATAGACACTTGTTACACTCCCAGGATTGGGCTCGTGCAATTCTAGCACAAGGGCGTTATGGTCACTATCTTGTCGTGCCATAACTTTGAAATCAATAACCTTGTGCCAGGATTTACAATCGATTAGAATGTAGTCCAGTAGGGAGCCTCACCCATTTCTGATAAAAGTGTAATTTCTGGATGAGTCAGATTGTGTTCTCCCATTACACGCCCTTAAAGAGTATTTTAAAACAAAACAGTTCATCTGGATCACCAAAGGGGACCACATTTTAACTAGAGGGCATGAAGACTCTGGGATGGCCCAGTATTTGTCTTCTTCGCAGAGGCTATCCTTGTGCAAGCCATCTAGCGGCTCATACTGACAATTAAAATCCCCTCCTACGATTACCATACAATTATCTGTGATGGTGGCTAGAAATGACGTTAGTTCCTCAAGAGTTTTTGACACCTGGCCCTGGTTGACTGGTCTAGAGTACACATTTAAAAGGGCAATGGAGATCTTGGGGGAAAAGTGCAGAAGAACACACAGAATGTCATTTGAAGATGATTCTATCCACTCTGCTGAGCAGCCTAGGTGGACTGCCACCCATGTGCTCAGTCCTCCTGAAGGTCTCCCTTTCCCCCCTGATGTTGCAGGGATATTAAATATAGCATAACCCGCTTTTGAGACATCCCCTCTTGCCCACGTCTCCTGGAACATGCAGATCTCATGTTGGTCAATGAAGCGGCCCCATTCGGGGTCGTCAATCTTGCTATTCAGGCCTGCTAGGTTCCAGGATAAAACGCGTAGCCTTGGGCGATCAGGAGAGATAATTTTTTGGGCAACTGAAAGGGAGGACTGCAGGGGAGACCCGCAGAATGATGAAAATGGTTGGTTAATAATCAAAGTCGTATTTGGGCCTTCATGGGTATTCCCTGGTGAGCCGCTCATGCTCCTGCAGGTTTCCCATTCCCCCAACATCATGCGGTTCCCTACATCATTCTTGCGAGGCTCAGTTACCAACGGAGTTTCGCCCACCTGTACTCCAGGGCCAATGGCTTGGGCCTCAAGTCAATCCACTCCTTCTAGGCTACTAAACCTGTTAGCTGTAGGTATATTGTACATATTAATAATAATAACTTTGATAATATTATTTTTAGTGGTAGTATTCCTGTTATTTTTGTTGTTTTTATTGTTGTTTTTGTTTTTGCACACTCTCTGATTTCGTTACACCCCAGTCCTGATCTATGTTTCTCCTGTGCTCTTTTATCATTGTAATTAAATCTGGATTACTGGTCGCCTTCTGGTGCGATTTCAAGACCAGCAGAGCCTGTGCCATTTGGAGCGTGCAGTAGACGAAGACGCACGCTGTGAGCATCCCTTGATTGCCGAATGCACATCCCTCATCCCACTTTGCGCATTCCAGCATCCTGTGCGGTAAAGGATTTGATTTTTTAAAGAAATAATCTGTCATGTAGAGGTGTGTTGGTTTTCAAAAGCTGCTGTTGTCATGGAAAAATCTGTGCTGAGACATTATAATCATTTTTTTTCACAGTTTGATGATAGTGTTGTAGAGCCAGGTGGAATTATTTCTTCATTCTCAAAGTTCTGAATTGGCAAACAACAAATCTGTACGAATTTTGTTTTTCAGTTTCAGAAACGAGCCCCACGTTGCCTATTAGCTCAGAAAGAACACTGTGTGTATCCAAACAGTCGAGCTAAAGCAAAAAAAAAATGAAAATGAAAGCCTTTTGGCATCACTTCTAGACGCACAACATGACTTTGTTAAAGAGATGCTTTTCAAAGCATCATTTCTCATTAGGCCCATCTGTTGGCAACATAAAAATGCACTGACCTGGAAGGTTAATGTCGCATGGTGTGAAATAACTTGAAGTTAATACATGTTGCTCTTGACCGAACACGGTAATCGATATCTACTTAATAAATTAGAAATAAAATAGAAGTATAAATAAATAAGGCGACTTTAATCACAGTATAAATTACATTTAAATCGCTTACAAAGTATGATGTTTACAAATAGAGCAGGGGATTAGGCGCATGATTAAAAAACGCATTACCACAAGCTAATTCATTATTGCAGCCACTTTGATAACTTTTAAATGATGTTTCCATAACAAATCGAAAAAGCCCATTTGTTTTTAATCTAATGAAATTGAAATGGACAACGAAGTGCAACACATTGTCTACTGTTAACGCTGGACGATTAAAGAAAGCAAAGTCTCAAATCAGAGGGTCTGTGAGGTGGGGCTGGGCGGGCTGCTGGCCTTGTTTGAGAAGCGAGCCCAGGTTGGGCAAAGACACTGTGACGCGTCTCACTGACTGGGTCACTCGGCATGGCCGTGTGCTGACGTCACTGATTCAGTCAACATGTCCAAACAAGTGCCTGAGAGAATTTGCTGTTGCAGTGTGTAGGTGCAAAAGACAGAGCCAACATTCTAAGGCACTGTGTTGGTGAAAATTGGTTGTGAAAGTATATAATGCACTTTTTAGGTGTAAGAGATTGAGCCAATATTTCATGGCAATGTCAATCATGCATCACCAGGCATAAGTGACCAGGGAGGTTATTTAAAGTTTGGCTGTAGCGGAGTTCACTGTCCGCCAAACTGCCAACGTGGTCTACTTAGAGTCGCGGTGAATGTCTTTCAGGAAAAACCTGGCGGTCTCAAACAAAATAAATAAAAATGGCTTTCACATCCTGGGAGAAAACTCCTAGCATATCACGGCGATTTATTTTTTTACAAATACAAAATTACCCCTTTTGAAGTTTGAAAAACAAAAAATGTTTGCTTCGTTGCCGCATGAAACAAGGCAACCACACAGCAAACAGTGTACCTTCAGATGACACGCTGTGGCAAAGACTTAGCTGAAGGCATAGAGATCACCGAAGGCCAGTGGAGATCTCTAAATATGGTGGGCCGAGCCCACAATGGCAATGGGCTACATCCCTCCGCTGCCCCAGAAGAACAAAGGAAGGCCTGCCAATCTCTAAATAACCCCCTAGGTCAATATGCAGTGGCATGCGATTCATGTAAGTCACTAAGCCTATATGCAATGATATTCTGCTGGTGCCAATAGCTGAGGCAACATGCCATGACAATGTGGAGGTGCAGGAGCCAGAGCAAGTGTAAGTGAACATGACTGAATCAACATGCCAAAGTATTGTGCAAATGCAAGGGTCTCAGCTTGTACTGAAGGGCATAGTGTAAGGGCAAGAGATTGAGCCAACCAACATGCCATAGCATTGTGTCAGCCAAAGTGCTTGAGGTAATATGCCTCACTCACTTTGTGAGTGTAAAATATTTAGACAACATGCATGGGAAATATGCTGCACAATGCATATGTGACTGAGTTAATATGGTTTGCATTGTGTAGATGCAAGTTACTGTGCCAATATGCCATGATATTATGCAAGTGCAAATGACAGAGCTAATATGCAATGAGTAGGTGCAGGGGCCTGAACATAAATCTCAAGGTTCTGAGGAGGTGAACATTGCTGAATCAACATGTGACAGATTTGCGTAGTGGCACATGTCTAATCATAAATGCCAGGACCCTGTGTAAAGGCAAGTGACTAAGCAAATTGAATGGTAATGGACAACAGGCATGACAATGCATAGGTGCAACCGACTGAGCCACCATCACATGGCATTGTGTAGGTGCAAATGACTAAGTCAACATGCCATAGCAATATGAGGGTGCAAGTGATTGAGCCAGTATGGCATGGAGGTGTGTGGGTGACATTTACAGAGTCACTATGTCACAGGGCTGATGGTCAACGTCCCATGGTAGTGTAATAACTTTACTGTTTGAGACAGATAAAAAGATATTGATGCTGGGGTTGTTTTAATATCATATACAGAAATGTCAATACATTGCGTTCTGTATTTTGGGTTTAGAGTAATATCTTTGTAAACATATTTAAAACACAGTATTTATATCAGAGATGTCATCAGTGATGTCACTGACCATGTCATGAGTGATGTAATATGTGAAGTCATAAGCAGTGCATTCTGGGGGCATAAGTTATAGTTAGTTCAGGTAACTGTAACTGCTGAATTTCACTGGTTTTGTATGAGTGAAATATGAGCCTAGCTGTAACACCTCTGTAAAGTTTGTTTTTTTCAGTGAATTTCAAAGGTTTTTTTAATTCTATTTCCTAACTATAATGTCCCTGTAACCTTTGTTTTTTATGTGAATTTGTAATGTTTTTTTACATTTTATATGTTAACTGTAACCACTGACGTTTGACACTGAGTGGCCGATTCACAGAACTAATCTGAGACAAAATCCTAAACGTACTACTTTTGGTATTCACAGAAGGGACTTGCGATTTATGGTATTCACAGAAATCACTTATGGCTACTAACTTTACAACCTGCACTCGGGCCGGAATTTCCGCACCTGGAGCGGAGGTTCCGCACCCGGAGGGGAATTTCCACCTCCGGGCCGGAATCTCTGCCGGGCCGGAATCTCCGAAATTGAACAGCAACCCATTATTTCATACAGGAAATGACATACAGGAAGTGCAAGACAGGAAATACATCACAGGAAGTTGTTGGCAGCAATTTTGTGTTCATTCTGAGTCATCCTCTCTCACAGATCAGATCCTCTGCCATCCTGCTGCTCTTTTCGACCTTATTCCCCCAAAATGGCTGAGGGTTATGAAGAGAAAGCACCCCCTTTCAGTGAAAGGGAATTAGACATCTTAGCTGAGGGGGTGATTCTCAAATATCCTCAGCTATATGGGGGGCCAGAGGACCAGCTGAGTAATGCAGCGTGGGCCAGACTATGGGCCGACATTGGTGAGCGCTCCAGTACAGTGGGCGTTCACACCAGGAACGCGAGGGCATGCCGCAAGCGCTTGGAGGACCTAAAACGCTGGGCCCGGCACAAGGCCGAGGAGCTACTGGGCCAGTCTTCCCAGCACCATGTGCATTGTCCTCCCCTCTCACCACTGTACAGGAGGGTCCTGCGTGCAGCTCATCTGACCCTCCATGCTCAGCGGGAGGAGCATGAGCAGCAGAGTCCTGGTAAGTGCATTATATGCAATATGTGTCTGGAAGTATGATGTGAGTGAAGACAGAGCTGTACCATCGTGTGTCCCATGCCTCCATTCACCTATTCTGTGTTTATGCAGCAGTCATCATGAAGCAAAAGGCTCACTGTAGCGCATTCTGGGAGTTGTAGTTTCATCATGACAACTGGGGAATTGAGCCACACAGTTGCATTTGTACAGAAATGTGCACTGCTAGCACCACTAACAGTGAAACAAGGGAATCATAACTGATGTGTGCATTGGATGAGGAATGGTACAGACACTGTCCAGTGTGTGTATGAGAGGCCTATGGGTATTGGATGCTGTGACTTGCATTGCTTTCAGTAAGTTTGGGTTCTGATTGAGACAGATCATCATGTGACATGGAGTCAAGACAGACTTTAAGATCCTTGCCTCACTCTTAAGTGTTTCCAATTTTGCCAAGTGTGTCCACAGACACGCATCTTACCCCCAGTGGCTTGTATGCCATGTTTCATGTACAGGTAGCTGTAACAACGAGACACTACTGTTCACCAGTGCACAGCACTACCTGATCAGTCTCCGAAGCCAATATGTGGCACTGGATTGTCAGCTTTTGTGAGGGATTATCAAAAGGTTAGACTCACAACTTAGCAAACCTAATTGCCCAGACCCTATATGGATGTGTGACCCCCAATCGGCATTTGTGTTGTACCATACAATGCTACACAGCAGATAACATTTTTCCAGATGTAAATGTGCAGAGACTTCATATCACAGGCCCTTTTCAATACCATCAGGACTCCCTCTGATCTCGTTTGTAGACTGGGTTTGGAACCTGCCCATGTGGCAGTGATAGGACACACAGGTCACAAGAATGCCAGAGTTGAGGGTTGGCCAGTACAGATGTGCAAGCCACCAAAAATCTTGTGAGATGTCCATGTCAGACTCAAATCAGGAGATGACAGTGAACATACATGTAATTTAAGGTCATAAACACTGACAACTGTATAGTGTGATCAGAGGAGAACAAAGTCTGACCTTGGCTCATCTTGATATGTGTCTTCTCCTGACGTGTACAACCACTACATAATGATTTGTCTTACATTTCAGTGGGCTCAGCTGGCCAAAAGGAACAAATGCAGGACCCGGTTCAGAGCAGGACATCTTTGGTGCGCCGGCGGCTATGACCTCTTTCCACCAGTGAGGAAGAAGAGGATGAGGCGGGACCCTCAACATCAGGAGTCAGGGGGATTGCGCCCACCCGGACTGACCAGGAAGCCAACTCTGGTGCTGTGGACCGGGTGGAGGCTGAGGACATTGAAGTGGGGGGGGAAACTGGACACCTCTGGCCAGGGGGGGTGAAGAGCTACTCTCCCCTGGACCATTCACCTGTTAGTTTTGCCTAGGTGTCCCTGGGGCAGGCCACTACGCAACCTGGGTCTGCCATCAGCCCCTCCCTAACTCTAGAGGACCCCATTCCATCAGGGCCTCCAGCTGCATCCCCTGGAACCAGTCCCCCTCATCGTAGCTGCCAGGCCGACACCAATATTGGCTCCGAATCTGAGGCACCACACCCCTCATGTTCAACCCAAACCCCTCCCTGTGTTGTTCCTTCTGTGGCTGTACCAGAGGACTTGATGTGGGCATGTGAGGGTCAGCCAGACATGTCCTCTAGAATCATGCTGCAGATATGTCAAGAGGTGCGCTTGATGTGAGAGGAAATTGCCCAAGCTCTGGCCACCCTCACTGCCAGTGTCAATTCCCTGACTGCTGCCATGTCGTCTTTTGTATCCCAACCTCCTTCCCACACCACCGTCAATGTCTCCCCCGTCTGTTGCCCCACACTGTTTCCCCCCGTACTCCTCGTGTTTCCCGACCCCGTGTGGTGCCTGTTCCTGCACCGGCCAGCCAGGAGCCCGCATTGGACTCAGAGGATTTGGACATTGTGGTACTAGAGGATGACCAGAAGGACACTTGACCTGTTGGACAGATTTTTCTTTGTCGACAATTATTTATTTTTCCCCTTGTAAATAGACTGGTTTCCCTGACGCTCCCTGACGTGTTATATTTATGTTGCCCCACCCCAATCCAAGTTCCCTTCTCCTTCTGCAGTAAGAACATCATTTGTTTTCCTTTCTCCCTTCCAAACGGACTGTTGTTGTTTTTCTAACCCCACACTTTTTTTTACATAAAATCTTATTTTAAATCATACTTTCTCTATCTTGTTTAACTTCATTGTGAATGTCTTGTACAAAATATGGACATGTATTTTGGAAGTCATCTGCTCTGCACATGAGGGCTTGCTGCAATGACGGGGTTACACTTGTACATGTGTCACACACACATACATCCTCACATCTCTAGGCCACCAAAATTGGTGAACATTAGCCTATCATGACATGATACGCAACAGAGTTGTGACTTGTAAAGAGAATTTCTTTTTATTTACACATTTTCACTCTGGTCAAAAAGTTCCTGGGATGTGATCAATGGGGATCGTGCTTGCGGCTTCGCAACTTCGGAGGTGAGGATCGCTGTGAGGTATTATGGGGCAGATTTACAATAAACTAACGCAGCATGGCACAGCAAGTCATTTTGCTGCGCCGTGCTGGATTAGTTTGGAAAGCACAGTGATGCGACATATTTACAACAATATGTTGCATCTCAGTGCTTCCCCCTGCGCTGGCGAAAAAACAGCTGCCATGCGCCGGCGCAGGCACCCTTGCACCATGGTGCAAGGATGCCTGCATCGTGGGGAGATTGTTTTTGTTCAGGAAAAGTTCCCTTCCTGAACAAAAACAATCTGAAATGCCGTTTTTCAACTTCTATGTGTGCTGCATTAGCACACATAGAAGTTGAAAAACAGCATTCTTTCAATGATTGTTTTTGTTCAGGAAGGGTTCCCTTCTCAGGTTCTTCCTCCTCCTTCTCTTGCACTATACTTGCAGCTGACATTACTGCCTGGAGGAGCAGTGGATTTTCCCCTTTGATTGCCCGTCGCCCAACACTGGTGGAAGGTCCATCCTCCTCATCATCATCACCACCTGGAACACAGAGGTTGCAACAGGATAAGTAATTGACCTAGTATAAGGTCTGGTGCAACACAAGGGTTGGCTCTACTGTACTTTGCATCAACAGATGACGCACATGTGACCTGGTTTGGGTACCCTACAAGTGAAAGCTCACACCATAGCACTGAGGGGTGAAATGGAGATCTACATTGCACAAGCAAACTCACCAGCTCCAGCCACAGCTTTGTGTCCCTTTGCGATCCCTCCTGATGTCAACTGCTGAACCATGCTCCTCATAGGTTTTTTTGACGAAGCAGTCCCCGATCCAGCAGCTGTAGAGGGAAGTGACACCATTCTCAATCATCTGCATTACTAATTTACAAACAGGCACATGTGACACTTATGATATGTACGTAACTTTGTTAACACCAACTGCAGGTTCTATGCAGAAGGGGATTTTGATCTTAGTCATGGTTTTGATAGGGAAACACTTCACGCCACATTTACCTAATGGACATGTGCGAGAGGGTTTCACTGCTGCAGCCAGGATGTCTTGCATTCCCCGGGATGGTGTTGTACGCTGCACTGGTGTCATCCTGTCAGCAGCTGTGATGAGACATACATGTCCATATTTCAGTACACCAGATGGTAGCTATGAGCTAACATGTATATGTCATTCTCAATGACCATTGATAGGATATTCCTAGACAATGTGCAGCATGTTTACGTCATGGACTTTACATGTGGGCCCCTGCTCACATGCAGCAATTGCCAGCTGTTACCTCCACACAGCACTGACATCAATGAGATGACACATCAACAGACAAACGTGAATGAGAAGGTTACTGATATTTGAAGGAAGGGGAGAAATAATCAGGACGCAACTGCATTACATTGATTACACCTTCACCGTTAAGACTAACATGTCTCATGAGTATGATGTTGTCTGTTGACAAGTTGAAAGGAGTGTACAGCCACAGGCTGATCAGTTTCACATTTGCACGTCAGTTCTAACATTGCATTGCAGAGTTCATATGTGAGATGTGCAATAGTCAGGTACATTTTGTGTGTCATTTGTGCTACCCTACCCATGAAGTCACAAAGCTCATTTTGGATTGAGTGATCACACATTTGTCAAGTCCATCCTTTGAGTGTCCTCTGTTCCCATAATCCATTTCCTACATTATGGTAGAACTAAGCTGACAACGGATGATGTCTTGTACAGCAGACATCCTAACCTCATATATTATACACTCACTTATGTAGGTGGATACAGTAGAAGAGGAGGCAAGCAGAATGTAACATTTGACTCAGATCCCACATTGTGGGTAAGTTGCGAAGATTTGATGGTTGCCACCTACACTGGATTTGTGTTGTGCCTTTCAGCCAAGAGATTTTATAATGTAACTTCCTGAAGATTCACCATAGCAGCCCATACATCCATCACAAAAGTACACAACT
Organism: Calotriton arnoldi; assembly: GCA_963921515.1. Taxonomy (NCBI): domain Eukaryota; kingdom Metazoa; phylum Chordata; class Amphibia; order Caudata; family Salamandridae; genus Calotriton; species Calotriton arnoldi. Next base: position 1,914,661 of record CAWUFW010000706.1, on the reverse strand, counting down.
GACATCAGTGCAACCCTCATCCACACCAATTTCAATATGATTTGTCCATTGGAATTTTGCTAGGCCCCGCATCTGCCCAGTGTGTGGTCCCTGACCAAATGTCACAGCCAACCTTGTAGCAGAAGTCACTGTGGGTCTTGGAATCTGGGAGGATATCATTGGACCTACAATGATAAGTGTGTTTGCAACTTTACATTTCTGCTGCCACAAGTGATGCACTCAATTTCAGGCACAAAGGATGAGCACAAACAGAGTGGGTCCTACCGTTGCAGAAGTGTGTAGCACTAATTATCATGAGTGATCACACATTCAACTTGAGCAGGGTGGGGGATGGTAGGCACTTGAAATGATCATCAGACCCAAATGTGGGTATTCCGGCCCGATAGCGGAGATTCCGGCCCGGAAGCGGAAATTCCGCTCTGGGTGCGGAACTTCCGCTCCGGGTGCGGAAATTCCGGCCCGAGTGTGGAAATTCCGGCCCGAGTGCGGACGTAAAGTTAGTAGTCATAAGTGATTTCTGTGAATACCAAATAATCGTAAGTGCCTTCTGTGAATACCAAAAGTAGTAAGTTTAGGATTTTGTCTCAGATTAGTTCTGTGAATCGGACCCTGAGTGTGTGACTGAGTACATGAGTGTCTCAGTGGGTGTATGGGTGTCTGAGTAGATTTGTAAGTGGGTGTGAGAGAGTATGAGTGGGACTATAAGTGGGTATTTGAGTGTCTGTGTGGGTCTGTGAGTGTGTGTGTGTGTGTTAGTCTCTGAAAGGAGTGGGCAGTGAGCTCCACTCCGTCGGCAGAGTTTGCACAGTTTTGCCACTCCGCGCTCTGATTGGAATGCAGAGTTTGGCAAAAACTCAGCCAACCTCTGGCAGAGCGGAGTTTACTAGCATGCCCATACCTAGACATAATACCCCAAGAGTAGTGTGCTAGGAGGCACATTTGCAGACTGGATGAGAAAGGGGGCAGGGCCTCAAATGAGGTCTGACCAATCCTGCTGTGGGAGGCTTACTTGTGGCAACAATAGGGATTCTTGACCCCCAACAACCCTCAGCAGCCAAGGGGACTTTATCCCCAAACCAGTAGTGCACCAGGAGGTGCATTTGCAGAGTGTTTGAGAAAGGAGGTGGGCTTCAGATGAGGCCTGAGCAATCCTTCAGTGGGGGACTTACTTGTGTCAACAATAGTGGACTAGGCCCCCAATGACCCTCTACAGCCAAGGGGACTACATCCCCTAACCAGTAGTGCACCAGGAGGTGCATTTGCAAAGTGGTTGAGAAAGAGGGCTGGGCCTCTGACGAGGTACGAGCAATCCCACTGTGGAGGACTTACTTGTGGCAGCAATAGGGTTCATGTCCCCCTACGACCCTCAGCAGCCAAGGGGACTTAATCCCCCAACCAGGAGTGGGCCAGGAGTAGCGTTTGCAGAGTGGTTGAGAGAGGGGGTGTGGCATCCAACAAGGTCTCAGAAATGCCACTGTGTGGGACTAACTGGTGACAACAGTGGGGGTTCTTGGCCCCCAGCAACCATTAGCAGTCAAGGGGACTTCATCTCCCAACCAGTAGTGCGCCAGGAGGCGCATGTGAAGAGTGGTTGAGAAACGATGCAGGGCCACCGACGAGGTCTGAGCAATCCTGCTGTGGGGGACTTACTTGTGGCAACAATAAGGGTTCTTGGCCCCAAACGACCCTCAGCAGCCAAGGGGACTTCATCCCCTAACTAGTAGTGTGCCAAGAGATGCGTTTGCAAAGTGGTTGAGAAAGGGAGTGGGCCTCCAATGAAGTCTGAGCAATCTCGCTGTGGGGGACTTACTTGTGGCAACAATAGGCGTTCTTGGCCCCCAATGACCCTCAGCAGCCAACATCATCCCCCAACCAATATTGCACCAGGATATGCGTTTGCAGAATGGTTGAGAAATGAGGTGGGGCCTCCAATGAGGTCTGAGCAATCCTGCTGTGGGGTAATTGATTGTGCAATAATAGGGGTTCTTGTCCCCCAATGACCCTCAGCAGCCAAGGGGGCTTAATCCCCCAACCAGGAATGGGCCAGGAGGTGCGTTTGCAGAGTGGTCGAGAGAGGGGGGTGGCATCCAACAAGGTCTCAGAAATGCCACTGTGTGGGACTAACTGGTGACAACAATAGGGGTTCTTGGCCCCCAACGACCCTCAGCAGCCAAGGGGACTTCATCCCCCAACCAGTAGTGCGACAGGAGGTGCATTTACAGAGTGGTTGAGAAAGGAAGTGGGGCCTCCAACGAGGTTTGTGCAATCCCACTGTGGCGGACTTACTTGTGGGAGTTATTTATCCCCGGGGAGGTGGTGGTCCCCAGGGCTCAATGAGCCTTAGGAGGGGGGACTGGGTTTCCCCTATTTTTTTTGAAAAATCCTCCCGGGGACTGATTTAAGACCTGGCCCACCCGGGGGCTGTATTCAAAACAAGTGCGGGAGCCTGCAATGGTTTTTTACAAATCTTTTGCCACATCCCAAGATGGCTGCCAACACTTCCTGGTTGAAGTGTTGGCAGACAATTCGTTCTCACCATGAGATTTGTGCTTAGGCTCCGCCGAGCTATCCTTATTTGCTTTTCTTTAAATTTCTCAACAACTACTGAACGGATTTACACCATATAGCTGAAAGTGTGATCTGTGAACTAAAATCTAACTTCCTTCCAAATTTGGCGTAATTCCGTCCAATGGTTCGGGCTGCAGTCATGTTCAAAGCTCCTATGGGAATTAACATGGGAAATCCTATTTTTTTCAACTCCCCCTTTTTCTCGGCCACCGCTTGACGGATCACTCCAAAACTTTTCTTGCACAACAAGACTGACTATGACACTTTTTGAGAACATTGTGAATATTCGTCAAACAGTGCCAAAGATATAAGCAAGTCAAAAAACGCATCACATATAGCCATGTTCCCATCCCCCAACAAATTACAATTTTATTGCAACACTGAACATTTCTAACATTGTACATTAGTGTTCTACCTCTTCACGGGTTCCACACAGTGTTGTTGGCCACCCACATTATTTGTTGTTATTTTATCTAGGTACATCCTATATGGTGCCCGGATATACTCTGGACTCGACTTCTGTGGTTGCATTTTGTTAATCATTTCTAAATTCACATTACAATTAGCTATATTTCTTAACCACATTTTTGTTGTTGGTATTGAGCCTTTCAGCCAGTGCACAACTAATTCTCTTTTAGCCAATATCAATAAGATCACCACCAATCTCATTAGGGCAATATCTGGAATTTTAGGTATTGATGAGACCACCAGGTGGGAAATTATATCCATTGTCTCTGACCAATATCTACTTACATGTTAGTACCTCCCCACAAGGTGAATAAAATCTACGGCAACTGTGTGGTCTGGAGGCATCCAACCAGTGTGTAGTATAATCTGTGACAGTTTATGTCTATAACTCATAATTGTTAATTGGACACAGCATTTAGGACCATTTGCCCTCATCCCAAAGGTCACCCAGCTCCTTTTACTATAGTTAAAAGTGCCCTGATATTGTCAATGACTCAGTCATAATTTGACATAAAAAACAACCTGTGACACCCAGCCCCGACAGTACTCTGCGTCAATCACCTTTGAGAGCAGTGAGGTCTTGTGGCATTTGCAAAAACATTGTGTTGCATGACCTCATAACCATATATGCAAATATGCCTATTGTGCTTGTGCAGCCTTTACTTTTTAATTGAGTGAGTGTAATAAAGAGACCATTTTTATAAGAAATTGGGTTACTATTTAAGGAGGATGTGAGCCCTTTTCAAGTAATACATTCCCAATTGTCTTTTTACTGGGAACCAAGTACCCCGTTGTATCATTGGACTCTCTCAGGGTAGTGATGTAGAGCAGTCCAAAGTCTACTTAAGGGAGGTGGTGTGGGCTAGTAACCCTAATTTGCTGGTACGCAACAGCCACACTCAATAAATCAATGTCCAGTCAGTGCTTTTCTTTTCAAAAGGAAACATACTTTTATTACACACACTATTATGTACTACACTTTATATTACAAATATATACATTCAGGTTGATGGAAACACCTTTGGTGACAACCTCATGTCATGGTACACCCCTAGTGGGACCTGACCCCTATGACTGCAATATCCCCCCACCTATACTAAATGCAACATAAGGGGGGTCATTATCAATAAGGCAAGCCTACTGGCCTTGAAAGGGTAATACATCAGAAAAAGCATTCACATGTTGTTATTCCCCAATGTAAATCCATTGAAGTCAATGGGGACAGTACCAATATCTAATAAAAGTTATGTAGTCTGCAAGAGTACTACCAACAGTGCATTCAATATGCCATTAAATCTTATAGTGTCATCCATTACCATTTAGAAAAAAGCACTGTATTCAATATTATGTATCTCAGAGCATTCAGTTTAATGTTACCATGCTGCTATTACAGCTTTAGGACCAACCAATAGGGGTCACCACACTCCCAAGCCCACATACAAAATTTCTGGCTCAGGACGAGGTTTAAAAATAAATAACAGTCTACCCACGTCATGTATCCTATCACTTGGGAGACCTATGGTAACTTTTTCAAAATTTCTGGGGGGGATGCTGTACTTTCTGTTGCCCCTCCAAACTTACTTGAAAACCGTTGGTGATGGCCCTGCCTATTTTTTGGCCACCACAAAGGAAATAGGTCAATGTTGTCTCCCTTGTAGGGGATTATGGGAAGCTTCATCGCTAGCACAATGAATAAGTAAGAATCGGATTATCCTGCTCGCATTTTCATGCGGCCTTGCACTGCACACAGTTTTTTATCTCTTTTCTTTTGGGTGCCCCAGTCCCACCTGGGATATTTACAGCATCCACTTCTGTTTGTGGGTGCTGGGGGCGGGGGTCCTAAGGTTTCCAAGTACCCATCTGGTTCTCGCCGCGCCACAGTCATTATGTGTGGTGCAGAGTTGACATCTTGATCATGCTCTTCCATCTGCTTGGTTGCTAGCACAGACCAGATGAGGCTGTGCCTGTTGCTGGATATGCTCACATCCCCTAGACACAGGCACTGTGTACAGACAATAAGCCCATTGCTGGCATCTCTGTCCTTAGGGATGGGTAACCAGGGACAGTATCTTCAGTGCACCAGCCTTTGCGATTATTGGAGCCTCTGGGGGAAAACTATGCCAAGGGAGTGCCCCCGACACAATAACAATACATTGCTCTAGGTGCACCAACCCACCAGGGCCTTGGCTCTCCCGAGGAAAACTTTCCACATATTTTGTTCTCTGTCTGAGACCAGGCTGTATCTCAAACCCTGTAGGATCAATTTGCATGTTGTTAGGCTCATAATGCTCCTGGTGGCCAGCCACCAGGAGCCTTTTCTTCTAGCCTCTAAAAGGGCAATTTTCACATTGGAGCTTGTTTTCAGAGGTCTCTGCACTAGGCACAAACCCTGTAGGATCAATTTGCATGTTGTTAGGCTCATAATGCTCCTGGTGGCCAGCCACCAGGAGCCTTTTCTTCTAGCCTCTAAAAGGGCAATTTTCACATTGGAGCTTGTTTTCAGAGGTCTCTGCACTAGGCATATACAGAGAACTAGGTTCTCTGTATATGCTCCTGAGGCTCTATTCTGCTTCAGAGGCTTCTTCCACAGCCCCTCCACAGTCAGCAAACAGAACACCCTCCCTGACACTCTACCAAGGCCACATGGCCACCTAGCTGTTTTGCAGGGTGCCCGTTCATCAAATGTGGAGTCAGAATCTAGTCCACAGAAGTCCCAGGGGAACACTCCATGGTACCCTGCAGGTCCATTCACCCAACTGTTCCTCTGCGGGTAGAAGAGAGTTGGCAGAGCTGGCCCTGGAGAGACCCATCCTAATCCTGGGCATCAGCTGGTGTCAGAGATCCAAAGGCCATCCTTGTAGAGGTTACAGTCAGCTTCTTCAAACTGGGCATTTTTAAACCATTGTCGCTCCCAGGTCCACTGTCTCTCCCTTCCTCATGGCTTTTTAAGTGCAGATGGAAAGTTCTGGAAGCCAGGCACCCCTGGCCGATCCCAGGGTGCCACATCACCACTCCACCCCATCCAAACCCTCCTGCCCAGCATTTAGGGACTATCAAATATGGGGGCATATCAGCAAGGGACGGCGATAATTATCGCAAAGCGCGCTTAGCGCTAGGATAATTATCGCCGTCTATCTCTGGAATTTATCGCCCTGGTAGCGCGTTATTAACAACGCGTTACTCCAGGGCGATAAGAATTCCAGCGATAGCGGTGAAATCGCCGTTTGCAGGGAACATCGCTGGTTTTCCAGCGATGTTCCCTGCAAAACGGCGATAACTTCTGCTGATACGACCCTGTGGTCGTATCAGCAGAATCCATCTCCCATGAAAAGTATGCTTAAGTCAGGAATTTAACAGACGTTAAATTCCTGAGTTAAAGCTGAGGTAGCGCGATTTTTTTATCGCTGCACCTCCTTGTTAATATCGCGAAGCTGCCTTCGCGATATTAACATGTGTTGTTTTCACAGCCACGCCTTCTTTGCATCTCATTAGCGATGCAAGGCGAGGCTGTGAAAAACGGGCTCTACATCAAGGAAACACGCGCTAGCGTGTTCTTGATGATATTGCGATATAATTATCGCCGCTTTTCGCCCAAAAACGGACGCTAAAGCGGCGATAATTATATCGCCAGCCCTTGATAATATGCCCCTCGGTGACTTCAGGGTTTATATGGGAAAAGTTTCCCTGAGTTCCTCAGCTTTGCCTGCAGTTGACACAGTTGCTGGATCTCTTCCCACCCTAACTTCAAAGGAGAGCCCCTCCTACGTTGGCTCTAGCGGTCTAGCCCTACTCCTTTGTGTCTGTGGCTGTCCCATCCCAAGTGCATTGTGACAATCTAATTAACAGATGTGTATTTCCTTGGCCCCTATCCTCTTTCTTCATCTATTGTGTGGAGAGGCCTTTGATTCTTGTGCTGGAAGGCAGAGTAATTAACTTGGCCCAGTAGGTGGGACAATTAAATGGAACCTGATTATGAGATGAGCTGAGGGAAATATGACAATTTTTAAAGTGTCATATGAAATGTATGTATAATGGTAGGGGCTGCAAATTTATATTTAGGGTACATATTTACCCCTAGATTGATACCTTGCACGAATATGAAGGCCTGTATTTTAGTGCAGATTTTGCCTGCAATGGGTAATACAGTGTAATACAGTTTAGCTGGCCTGTTCTTCTCCATACCATCTGGCATGTGCCTCTTTGCCAAGGAACTGGATCTCTCAGTCTGCTGGGTCTCAGAATGACAGCAATGTTAATTGTAGTTCAGTTCTAATTGGGAGGTCAGCTCTCTCAGTGAGTTTTAGCTCCAGATCCTTCATTTTATTTTCTAGGGTGCATAGTTGCCCTTTTAATCCATTTAATATATTAACTTGTTTTGATATGCCCACCCCTGTTATCATCGCCTTAAAAGTTCCCAGCAGGGTTGATTGGACATCTACTGTGTTCTTGTTTAATGTAAAATATTTTCTTATGGGCTGATCTATTTCAGCCTTGAAGGCAGTGTTTCTTGGGACCTGCAACAGGAACCTCCAGTTTCTTATCAACCTTGCATTTCCTGGTAATGCGATCTCTAGCATAACTGTCAAGTAGCCAGTTAAAGTGCATGAGAGTATGGCTGTGCCATTACCCAGCTCAACACTGGTGTGCAGAATAGCCAAAAGTCTATTCTAGAGGAGGATTTGAGCATAGGTGAACAGAATGAGTGTGCTCTTGCCCCATATTTTGTCCTCCATGCACCATGTAGATCTTGCATTTCGATATAGATGTCAGATGGGATTATTCTCTAATGGGGTCTAGAACTAATTTGAACTTTTCTCCCAGATCATGTTATTGATCATGTATTTTCAGCATTCATCCGTAAATTATATAGAATGGGGCATATTCACAAGCCCCTATCACCACGGGAACGTCACTTTTATTGACGTTCCCGTGGCGATAGGGCCATCGCCCTATTCTCAAGGCAGCGTTAACCCACTTAACGTGGCTTAAAGCCACGTAAAGTGGGTTAATGCTGCCTTGAGATAGGAGTCCCTTTCACGCTAAACTTAGCGTGAAAGGGGCGTGCAGTGGGTGTTGCGGTGGGCGTACCACCGCAACACCCATTGAGTTTGACGCTACCACCTATTATCAAGGGCGGCGATAATAGGTGGCAGCGCCAAAATTAAAACCTAGAAAAATCAGGTCTTAAGGGGGCTAAACTAGGAGAAAAGCTTTATATCTCCTCGTTTTTGCTTTTTCTATGTGTGCTGCATGTAGCAGCACACATGGAAAAAGCAAACTGGCATGTTCGGTTTGTTAATGTACAGGAAGGGACACCTTCCTGTGCATTAACAAACCTCTCTGCTCGCAGACACCCTTGCGCTCTGGTGCAAGGGTGCCTGTTTTGGCGTTAAGTCGTGAGACGTAGCGCCGTCGCAGGGGGAAACGGCAGGCCGCACCACATTCTTGTGAATAGGGTGCAGCCTGGCGTTTCCGAAGTGGCGGTGAGAGGCGTTAAGCCAAGGAGGCTAACGCCTCTCACCACCACTTCTTTGTGAATATCCCCCAATGTCTCTTGTGGTGCAATTTTGGAACTGTATACATTGTTGATAAGGATAGAAAGGAATTTGAAGGTACCCACCACTGCTATGTACCTATCCCAGGGGTCCAGCAAAATGTGCTTGTATCTTTAGTCCACTGTCCTATGGGTAAGTATGGTTACCCCCTGTAAAACTGAGCTGTAAGACACACAATCTCTATGCTGCCCATACTTGTTTATGAAGCAAGTAGGGTATTCACCTTGCAGGTGTGTTCTTTGAATAGAACTATGGCTACCTCATGTCTGCCCAGATATGCCTCTATCAATCTAACTTTCCTGGAGTTGTTTAGTCCCCTAACATTCCATGATATTAATATTATGCATTTGAACATGTTTACATTCTTTATAGCCTTGAGAGTAATTTAATGTTGGTCTGAGATACACTTTTCTATATGAGATGTAGTTGCAATGCAAAATGCATTGTACCTGAAATGCCCTCTCCTTACCCTAAACTGGAATAACATGCCAAACAAAAAAACATAAATTTGCCAACTGTACAAGGGGCAGGGCTAGTGCTCTCTTGCCTGTCCCTACCATCCCTGGGGTATGGCAAAGACTCCCCCTACTTGCTTAGGAGATACACTTATACTTTAATGTCAACAAACAACAGTTTACTAGTGGTCAACTATTCCAATTTTGGCAACGTAGAATACATGCTACCATTGAGAATGTGTATAGCTGTCCGTGACTATGAGGTCTTTTTATCCTCATGTGGCAGTTCTGATTCCTAATCATTATCCCTCAGATTGCTGTGTGTAGTCATCTCGGGGACCCAATGGGACCACTTATCTTGTTCATATTCATATATGCATTGGAGTTCGGCTTTTATATCAGTTGTTGAGGTAGTACCTAGGAGAATGGCGCATTAACCAGGGCTCTGCATGCTCTCTCAGCAATAAAAACCAGCGTGAAATTGTCTTTCTAAAAAATCATTACTAGGAGGGCCTCAACAAATGCCTCTATGTTTCTAGTGTTTGTGGTTTCCACCACTCCCATGATGCATATGTTGTTACGCCTAGAGGTCCTCATTCTTGTTCCTTACTAGGTCTAGAATGTTTCCCATCTCAGAAACCTTTTTTGATATTTCTGACATTTCGAATATTCTTCTTCACCTCCATCTCAGAAGATATTCTGTCAAATATATTGTGGTACCCCATCACAATAATGTGTAGATGGCACAGATTGTGCCTTTATGATTTAGTAATTTGTAGGTGGCTTCTCTTAAGCCTGCACATTATACTATATGAATTGGAACCTTTTGAAAGTAGGAGATGGGATACAGAACTACATACTGTGTTGGCTTGAAAAATTGGACTATTTGGAGGTTACTCTGAGGGTAAGAATAAAAGTCAATAAAATGGCATTTTCCTATTTTCATACCAACTTGCAGGCAGCATCTAGGAACATATTTTTAGATTAAATTTTTAAGCCCTGGTTTCATTTTCTTCTGGGATGCAGCTTTGCGGGTTGGAAGATGGGCCCGTTAACATTTTAGAAATGTTGGCGAATGAGTGTCAAACAGTGCTTTAGCTTCAGTTTCTCATACTTTGTTATGTGTGTGTGGACAACACCAACATGTCAAGTACCTTCCTCAGTCCTTTCAGTATATTACCCATTTAACTGACTATCCACAGCCATTTCTACCTATCAAAAAGAGCAAAAATATTCTTCTTTAAAGACGTGAACAAAACACATAATGGTAAGATAGCCTGGAAGAAAACTCTAGAGTAGCAAACTATATAAGCCATGAAATGGACAACAAGTAGCCTTACTTTACGGTTTGAACATCGTTGCATAAAATAATCAGCAGATTTGTACACACAAAAAAATCACAGAATCAAAAGAGTAGAGCAATTTTGTGCTTCAATTAGAATTTTTTGTAAACCAATTTTCTAATAAAGAATCAAAACCTATGTTTATTTTAGCAAACTCCAAAGGATGTAAATCCTAGTTGATCTTTGCTCAGAGTGATTATCAGTGGCTGGGATCAATTCAAGCATTCCACACATCTTGTTTTGTATTTCTCAGTAACACCCTAATTGCAATGGATATGCCCAGACAAAGTTACAGCAGCTCATTGTGCAACAGGGCTCAAACTGCACTTTTGTATAGAATGCTCAATGAGTGTGTTTCAGAATGGGTTCCGCCCATTTAGTGCACCCAGATTTTTTGGTCTTTTTGATCACATAGTCTAGAACTTTTTACTGTGGGCGGGTCTCACTACTTATGTCTTACCCACAGTAATCACACAGTAAATGGACTGCGCATGTTTACCGCAAGTTCCGCCTTCTAAGATAAAGCTGCTGTGACGCAGCTAGGGTAAGGGGCACTTCAATGGTTACACATCAACACGTATGAATGAGTGTGAGGGCTGTGTGTGTACACTACCATTGTGCACAGCCCAGTAACTGCACACAATTAGTCTGATGCAGAGTTGAATCTGAAGAGTAGATATTGACCTGGGATAGGCCTTGTAATGTTAGCAGGCGCTCATAGGGAATGTCAGTATGGTTTACTGTTGTGTCTGCAGTCACAGTTTATTAAATACATGGAGGAAATCTGCCTTAGAGTGCAGTTTTGATTCCCTTTGAAAGGACTGGCAGGAAAAAAAGCCTGATGCCCTAAAGGACTAGGGCTATGCCCAAGTTAACCCCAAGATCAATGGGTCTCTTCAAGGGCCAGTAAGGCTGGTCCCTTTACACCCTCTAAGGAGTAACTGGGGGAAAGACATGACGTTATGTTCCCAAGAAGAAGGAGAGGAGCACTAGAGACAAAGATCAGGAGAAAAACTAGTGCAGGGAGCCAGTGTTGCTTCCTTTTGGACTGCCAAGTTCATTCAGATATCAAAATGGAGTGAAACGTACACCAAGATGGAGTATACAGGTCCCAAGATCATATATATCATCTTATGGGTTGTCCAGAATTTTCATATTTTTCTGGCTCAGCTCAGAATCAGAGCCTAGGCCTTTTGCCTGCCTGCTAGGGAGAGCTAATTACATTGCTTCCCAGCAGAGGGAATATTGGCCTCCTCATAGCAATTAACAGTGTTTCCATCAACTCCTGATGGGGAAGGGGTAGAGGAGAAAATGCGCATCTGTTAATTAGCTGTCACACTGTACCAAGGCTAGGACAGCCCAGGCTCACTGAACAAAAGAGGAAGCCCAGACAACTCGAGCCAACACAGGAGGGGGTCCTCTTTGGAATTTTGGTTGGAAAGGCCCGGGCAGTGATGTCAGTGAGGGACAGAGATGAGGTTCCCAGAGGAGATGTGAACAGCACTAACCCTGGGTGGTGAACTACGCTACGCTCGCGGAGTTTGCGTAGTTTCGGTAACTTCACGATTCGCGTAGAACGCAAAGTTACCGAGCACTACGCAATTTGCAGCGTAGCGAAGCTGTTTTTCTTCTTCGCGCGCTCAATATACGTTCTCGCGCGCGCAGTAACGACCTACCGTGATTCTGCATTCGCCGACGCGATTTCCTATCCGTTCGCAGGCGCCACGAGATTTGGAATCCGGCCGCACGATCCCGCGAGAGTGTGTGAACGCGAAGACGTCATTCGGACGCGCGATCTGACTTCCGGCGGCAGTGTTGGTAAGATCGCAATCTTGAACATGAAGAAACTACAATCTGGCGAAGAATATCTCTCGAGCATCATAAAGCCTTCTCGAAAATGATTATTTTGCTCCAAAAAACTCCTCAGATTGTGATTTGGCTGTAGTTTTTTGTGCAAGGAGTCCTTTTTCTTTTTTAACTTTTTTTTTCAAGAGGAAGGAAGTGCCCCTGAGTCTCCAACTTCCTGTTCCTGTCCAGCAGGCTCCTCCCAGTGCTTTGTCCATGTGCTGTTCACTTTCATTTGGATTTGGAGCTGGAAGGATCACTTTTTGTGTCTGTCTGCTGCATCATATCATTGGATTGGATTTGAGGACTTTTGGATTTGAGATTTTACAAGTAAGTTGGAGAATTGGTGTACTTGTTTGTTTGACTGGGGCTTGTTTGTACCTAAATTTTTTGGGGATTTTCATCGTTTTTAAAATTTATTGCTGTGGCCTGGGTGGCCTGTAGTTTCAGTAGGGGCCTAGTTGTTTTTCTTTGATTGAAATTTCAGCCAGTAGGCCCAGAGGTACCCATGGGTGCATGTTTCTGTGGTGTCTGTTGAATTTAAACATCATGTAGGGCATGGATGGCATTGGATTGAATTGCTAAATGTGGTTTTTGGGGTGTATTTCACTTTTTGGGTGTGTGTTAATAAATAAATACCTTTGTTGGATGTGTGTGTGTGCTTGTTGTGTAACTTTCCAACCTTTCGTAACCCTGTGGATTTTCCTTTTTGCATTTTTGTATTAAAGCTGTGTTGTTTAGCAGGCCTCCTTTGTCGGGTCATATTATAGGCCTGCTTGAGTTCATTGTTTTCCATGGCCTGTTGTGACTGTGAGTGACCATGTGGCTTGGGGCCATTTTGTGGTGTTAGTTTAGTAGTGTGCTGCTTTTTCCATATAGGCCTGCATGTCTTTTCTTTGTTCCCCTTGGCTTATGCTTGTTGTTGTGGCCTGGCCATGTGGGTGGCGGCCATTTTGTGAAGGCAGGCAGTGTGCTTTTGCCATCGGCTTGCATTGTCTGTCTTCCATTTCTTTTGTTGTGGGTGGCTAGCGGCCATTTTGTGGAGCCATCCAGGCAGTGTGCTTTTGCCATAGGCCTGCATTGATTGTCTGTCTTCACTTTCTTGTTATTGTGGGTGGCCTGGCCATGTGGGTGGCGGCCATTTTGTGGAGCAAGGCAGTGTGCTTGCTTTTGCCATAGGCTTAAGCTTGTGGCCTAGTCTGCCAGTAGGCCCAGAGGTAGTCATCATGGGTGCATAAAAACTGTTTCTGTGTTGTCTGTTGAATTTTAACATCATTTAGGGCATGGATGGCATTGGATTGAATTGCAAAATGTGGTTTTTGGGGTGGTATTTCAGTTTTTTGGTGTGTGTTAAATAAATAGGCCTTTCCAGCCAGTAGGTAACCCTGGGCGTTCAGCTCGTGGACTTTTGGCAACTCCGCACTGCGCGACAACGCAGACTTACACTTTTTTTCTTCTTCGCGCGCTCAATATGCGTTTTCGCGAGCGCGATAACAATTTTTTGTGACGATCGCGATGCCGAACACGCAGAATTTACATTTGGCGAAGAATATCTCTCGAGCAGCATAAAACCTTCTCGAAAATGATGATTTTGTTCATTTTGCTCAAAAAACTCCTCAGGTTGTCATTTAGATGTAGTTTTGTGAGCAAGGAGTCATTTTTCTTTTTTTGCAATTTTTTTAAAGAGGAAGGAAGTTCCCCAGAGTTTTCAACTTTATGGTCCTGTCCTTTGTCTTCACTTTCTTGTTATTGTGGGTGGCCTGGACATGTGGGTGGCGGCCATTTTGTCAAGCCAGGCATTGTGCTTTTGCCATAGGCCTGCATTGTCTGTCTTGTCTTCCTTTTCTTGTTGTTGTGGGTGGCCTGGCCATGTGGTGGCGGCCATTTTGTGGGACCAGCCACTGTGCTTTTGCCATAGGCCTCCAAGCTTGCCGCCTAGTCTGCCAGTAGGCCCAGAGGTAGTCATCATGGGTGCATAAAAACTGTTTGTGTTGTCTGTTGAATTTAAACATCATTTAGGGCATGGATGGCATTGGATTGAATTGCAAAATGTGGGTTTTTTTGGATGGTCTATTTCACTTTTTGGGTGTGTTAAATGAATGCCTTTTTTGCGTGTGTATGTATGTGTTGTTGTTGTGGTTGTGTAACTTTCCAACCTGTTTTTAGCCATGTGGATTTTAGTTTTTGCATTAAAGCTGTGTGTGTGTTGTTTATCAGGCATCCTTTGTCTGGCCATATAGGCCTGCTTGAGTTCATTGTTTGCCGTGCCTTGTGCCTGTGAGTGACCATGTGGCTGGGGGCCATTTTGTGGTGGTAGTTAGTAGTGTGCTGTTTTTGCCAGATAGGCCTGCGTGTCTTTCCATTGTTCCTCTTCTCTTACTGCTTCCAAATCCATCCCCATTGCCAGCTGCAGCTCCCTGATGCTGCATCCATCCCACGTGATGCACAAATTTAGGCCAAACAGGCTCCACTACATTTTTGTTTTTGTTCTTTGCTATTCTTATTCTTCCTGAGTGTACACAGTACACCAGGAAAGCCCTGGCCTTGTTGTCAAAGTCTCATAAATGGCTACACTGTTGTTGTTCACTGAGTTTCTAAAATGTAATAATTGAGACAACCACACACTAAGTTATATATTATATTAGTTTGATTTGTGCTATCGTTTGACTGATGTTCTTCTGGCTTTTTCGCTTTTAGGTGCACAAAAGACTGAGGAGAAGGTGTGTCATCATTGCCCGTTGTACTGCCAGACAGACGTCCTGCTGCTGTACACGACGTGACGTGTGACCTGACCAGACATCTCTGCAACTTGTGCAACTGAGTGCTGCTGACATCTGAAGAAGATGGGCCCAAAGAAAGCAGGTACCAGGTCCTCCAGTACCAAGAAAGTTGCTATTTAGAAGAAGGAACAGAAGAAGGAAGTGACACTTAAGTCTGGTGTGCCGCCCAATACCTTTTTTGGGAGAAAAAAATATTACGCCTGCAGCAGCGGTGTCCGGGGGGCAAGCTGGGGGACGCACCTCAGCATCAGTGGGCCCAACCCACCAACCCAGGCAAGCACATGAGTGTGGAAGAGGTAGCCAGCCTAATGGTGGAAAGCAGTGATGCTGAGCCTGAGATAAACTTATCTCTATCTCAAAGTAGTACCCAATCAACACAGGAGGAAACACAGCAGATAAGTGGTCAACAACAACAGCCGCAACCACCGCCCGCAATAGTAGTTCTTGTTCCTCCCGAAGTAGGGGCAGTTCAGGAAATTGAGCCTCATGCAGAGGTAGAAGAAGAGGAAGCCACTCATTCAGAAGATCCATTGTCTTCCAAATCCCCAGCAAGGAAAAGGAGGGTTAGTCCATCAAGTTCTTCGCCAAGCCCCCCTTCTGATGATCTAGATGCCACTTGGAAGCCACAAACTGAGTCTAAGAGGGAGACACGTCCCAAGACCAGGCTAGGGAAAAGGAAGGTTCCAGAAAGCCTTACACTTATGGAGGTCGATGTAGAACAGCAGGATGATGATGATGAGCCAGTCATCACGAACATCACTCCCGGCCCTGAGGAGATGGAGACCAACATTATTACCCTATCCAAAATGGCTGCGAGGGATGTAGCACGCATACCTCCACAGGTAACACCAACACGACCTACAGCTTCCATATTTGCATTAGCAAAGGCCCGGCAGCGACCTACATCCAGCACAACCACCACCTCAGTAGAAGTAGGTAATGGTACAGCACAGAGTCAAATTCAACCCACACCCTCCAGTTCATCCGGCATTGGAAGTGGCACCTCCAGCAGGAGGCAAAAGTTAAGCTCCCCAGTTTGGGACTTCTTTACGGTTAGCGAAAAGGAGGAGAACATTGCTATATGCTCCATTTGTAATACCTCTGTTAGTCGGGGTAAGCTTGGTACAAACTATGGTACCAGAGGCCAAATAACCCATCTGAAAAAACACCACTTGATCAGCTGGGAGGACCACCTTCACGGCATAAAAACTGCAACCATTGGTGTTGGTGGGGATAAACGAGTAGAAGATCCGATCACGGTGGAAGAGGAAGGACAGGGAGACATTCTCTCTGGTAATGCTACACAAAGTAGCCCTGTCCCCAGCAGTGCAGTGTTATCATCGCCCACATCTTCTTCAGCAACATCTCAGTGGCACAAGAGTAAGAGTCAGCCTGAGACAGCAAGGAGTACCGCAATGAAAAAAAGTGCGCTGTTGAGCCTAAGAGAAAGGAAAACCATGCAGCCTACCATTATCAGCATGTTTGGGGGGGAGGGGCAGTAAGAACGCAACCACCCAATAGCACGTTTGTACAATGCGAAGCTGGCTAAAATGTTAGCACTGGACCTTCTCCCTTTTTCTTTTGTTGAAGGGGTGGGTTTTCTGGAATTTGTTACAGCTATCTGCCCAAAATGGCATGTTCCCAGCCGCTACTATTTTGCCAGAGTTGCTGTTCCAGCACTACATCACGACGTGCTGGAATTGCTTGGAAAAGCCTTGAAGCAGAGTGCTGTTCATAGTATCCACCTGACAACAGACAAGTGGACCAGTTGCCAAGCCACAGATTACATGTGCATCACTGCACACTGGATCTCTTTTGGGGGGGTTAGAGAACAGATATCTGCTGGTGTTGACGCTGCTGAGATTTTTCATGCCACTCACAAACATGCAACTGTAGCCATGTTTGCCATGGAGAAATCTCATACTGCTGCAAACATTTTGGAAGAGTTTAACAGCAAGGTCTTTGAGTGGCTGCACCCAAGAGGGCTTAACATTGGTTTTGTTGCCACGTACAATGGCAGTAATGTAGTTAGGGCCATGCAAAATAGTCGCTATTTCAGGGTCCTGTGTTTGGCACACTGCATTAACATTGTTGTTCAAGACTTTCTGAAAAATGAATACAAAGTCAGCAACTTACTGGCCACCTGCAGAAGAATATGCACACATTTCAGCCATTCTTTTAAAGCCCGGAAGCAGCTGAGGGTCATTCAACGTGAGCATAAAATGCCAGTCAAAGCACTCATCTAGGAGGTGCCAACACGTTGGAACTCAACTTATTACATGCTTGATCGTCTGTTTGAGCAGTACATACCACTCAATGCTTATGTCATGCAAAGATTAGGGGATCCTACTGTGAGAGGCATGACCGTTGAGATGGGTCAATGGGACCTCGTTAAATGCCTGACAGAGATGCTACTTCCTTTTGAGATCTTCACACGTGAAGTCAGCAGGGAGGACTGTACTATGGGCCAAGCTATCCCATTGTTGCACATGCTAGAGCAACAGCTGAAGGAGGTGTCTGAAACGTACGCAGGTGTGGATGACAAACAAGACGCATATCATTTGGCGGAGTCCTTAGCCGTTCGCTTATCTGAAAATACAAGGATTCAAAATAAAATTGTGTCAGATCCACATTACATTACTGCCACAATTTTGGATCCACGGTACAAAGTATTTCTGAACAGTAAGGCAGTAATTCCTTTTTCAGAAGTGGATGTTGCCAAGTACAAAACTTCGATAGCTCAGCTAGTCATTGAATTTGAAAACGAATGTCTGGTAATTACAGGCCCCCCGCCCCAGGCCATAACAAGTACTACAGGGCATCCAGAGTCAAGTTCTACTTCGGAGCCTGAGGGCAGTGCGTTTGCCTCCCAGCAGTCACCGACACCAACACTACCAATAACATCAACAACAGCAAGAACAGGATCATCCACAGTACAATCGGCAACTGATTGGTTTCTACGGCAGGGGTATGGTAAGTCCAGTGCTGATGCAAAGGCAAAACAGGCCGAGCACATCGGAGCACCCCTGAGCATTGAGCGGACGGTCCAGGCCTATCTGGATGACCCAACAGAGGTCTTCATGGATCGAAACCCATTGGTGTTGGAATGGGAAAAGAAGCCAATGGACAGTGCTCAGCAGGCTGGCGATAAAGTATCTGGCTTCCCCTGTCGCAAGTGTCTCTTCTGAGCGTGTTTTCAGTGCTGCTGGTGCCATTGTAACTTTGAAAAGGACCAGTCTCTCGCCCAAAAGCGTGGAGAGGTTAACCATGATCAAAATGAATCAGCACTTTATACCACCGGATTACAAAATACGTGAATCACAGCAGGAAGAGGAGAGCGACTTCGATGACGTAAGTAGTGGGTTACAGGACCTACTTCTGTCCGAACCACCAGAGTTTGAGGACGAGCTCCTCTTCCCTGACAACTAGGCTTTCAAATTGTTACTTTCTTCCTTCCTTTATTTGTCTGTGTATCTGTCTTTCTGGTTCAAATCAAATCACAACAAATCCATCACCACTGTCTTCTCTTTTTATTTCCCTATTGGAGTTGCACGTCTGTGCATTTAACTGTCCTCTCCTCAGAGTCCTGCTCCATCTTCCTGACTCGCCCTAATTACATTTCCATCAAGCCAGACATTGGAGTACAAGAAATGTTGCCTCTAACAGTCCCTCCATAAGAAGTGAAACATGACTATAGCTATCATCCGTTTTGTTTCCGAGCCGAAACTCATCACTGTCCGAAGGCTATCGCCTCTGCAGGCATCCACAACTCTTCACTGTCAGAACTTGGGCAGGCATCCAAAAGTAAACTCATCACTGTCAGAAGGCTATAGCCTCGGCAGGCATCCAAAGCTCATCACTGTCAGGACAGAAGGTACTTGGCAGAGAAAGACAAGACTCTTCGAAGAAACTTGCTGACATTTCTGCAAACTCACTTGACCAGCAATGACCGCTACCCAGGCTGCGGCCCATCACAGTGCTGACCATGTGAACCAACTTAAACTGCGACAAAGTGCCACAGATGAATAAGACGAAAACCGAAACAGCGACTACCAACACTCAAAATGAACGTGGAGTAATAATGAGGCCACTGCCTCATTAAAAAAAAACACACACCTGTCAGAACTAGGCATCTGATGATCTGACAGCCAAAGAGAAGAGCAAGACAGGTAATAATGATGGCATGCATTGGATGCTTGCTGACTCTGAGCGATTGCTGTTGTTTGTTGTGTTGATGTTGTGCATGAAGTCGAACTCTACTAGTTAATCTACAAAGTGAAAGTGACTCAAGTGACAGTCAATGTTTCCCTTCTTGTTGTTTAATAACCAAATTGTACTCCTACTACTGCAGGTGCAGGCCAATATCCGTTTCAATTTTTTAATATGGAATATGGACTTAATCGGGGACTAGTCACTACAGACTGAGTTGGAGATGGACAACACGTACCACACCATGATGATGACCATACTACCTTTGCACGCAGTCAGTCAGTTGGATCGGAGATGATTGATGGAATAACTGCGTTTCATGAAGTGGCATAAAAGGTAAACACAACAATTCAACAAGAAAGTAAACACAGCAGACCTACATGTCCATGTAGTGGTGGAGTCGAGTGTAGTCATATGACTGACAGCGGCGCATTGATTTAGTCACTTAATTTTGAAAATGCTAGGTTGCTGTATATGCCTTTTGAGTTTTATCTGGCTCTGTCAAAATTTAAGGTAAATGGAGGTTGGGTCACGGCCTGGTGCCGTGGGCCTGTTCTGTCCTGTTGTTGTTGTAGCTTAATGCTGTAAACAGAATATACACGATGTTTCCAAGCCGCCTCAGTCTGAAAGTGTTCTCTCTTCTCTTCTTGGACTCCACCGTAATTGATGCTTTTTTTTTATTCATTGATTTTTCAATACCCCTTTTGTTTTTCCATCTACACTTACAGGCCGGCCTTTACCCTGTGCTATACTGGGAGAAACAACTCACACTTACCTTACCAATCCGCATCAGGCAGGCAGTGGCACCCAAGATTGATGTGCGGAGCGTCCATGGAAGATAGGACCAAGAGGAATTACGAGATTCAAATCCACAATTTCACCAGGATAATACAGTAACTTTAGTATCATTCATCATTTAATTAATTTGATTCCTTTTTTCTCTTCAATCATTACGACTGTGTGTTGTGTTGTTGTTTGTTTGCTAATTGATCCCTACAACTATTTTTTAATTTTCTTTGCTATCTTTAAAAGTAAGCCCGGTACAACATGTAATTTGGGTCTCTCTGAGGGCATACAGGCAAGGCAAATTGCATAGAATATACTGCTGCCCTGTACTGTCTAATTGTCTAGTAGTAGTTAGTAAGTACTACTCATTAACCATCAAGTTATCTTAATCATCATGCATGCATTTCCTTTTTCTCCCTTTATAGATTTATTGGATAAGATCATGGTCGTCTGCCAAGATTGTGCTTTGCTTTTGTTGTGTCCATGCGTACTGTTTTTCTGTGTCAAACCTTTCCCCAAACCCCCCTTCCCATCCATTCATCAAACCCTAACCCTCTTCCCCCGGGCTGTGATTTATATTGAGGTGTGATGTGACTACATTAAATGTACACCAATTGATCACACGCTTGCTGGGGCAAATGTGGTGAAAGCAACACTAATTCAATTTCAAGGCAGGGCGAGGATCTTCTTCTGCTTGCCCACCCATGCTCAGTCTATGTGCAAGCCAATTTTGTTTCCAAAGGGACCAAATACATCATAATTAATTGCCGGCATTGATTGGATTCATCATCAACATCCTACCACACAGCAGTAAAGGTTACGCATTACGATTGTGTTAAGTTAAGTGACTCACTCGACACAACTACAGTTTGTAACTTCTTGTACTAGGCTGTCCCCACCACCATTATGTTTTATTTTACTTTAGCAGTTGCAATATTGTTTGTTTGGCAGTCTTCTTCTGTACTGTACTTTACTTCGTTCTACTACTCCTCCCACAGTCTCTCTCAGGCAAGTGACTGTCTCTTTTTTATTTTTTTTGCAAATGCTACTGCCAGTGTCTACTGCTACCACCACAACCATGGCATCTTCTCCATTCTCTTGGGAAACCATGCAGCCATCGCTGTGCCGAACTTAATCATCATCTATCACAGGTAAGATAAGTTTGGTGGGAGGTATAATGGACTAGGAGGAGAGACTGACAGTACTAGTAGGACAAATAACTCAGTGAGGGGTACCTCATCTATCTGTTTGTGTGTTACATAATCGGCAGATTATTTAAATCAAACACTGGCTGCGGCCCTGCAGCAGCAAGGAAACCATGTGATGTAAAATCGTAAAACAGTAACCCCCCCACAAAACATTAACATTGTATGTTTAAGTATAAATATAATTTATTACCCTAACAAAATAAACTATCCCACACCTGACCCACCCCTCTCCCTAACCCCAACCAATGTCCAAAACGAAAAAGTCCAAACAATGTCCATAAACCCCAACGCCCAATTCCCACCCACCAACAAAAGGAATAAGAAAGGGGCAATCCAACGGCGTCCTACATAGTTCTTAGATTCGGCGGGCTTTCAGGTGTTTGTCCACGAGGATCTTGACCCGCTCCTCTAGTTGCTCCTCTAGGCGTGAAATCCGGAGGAGCATCTGGCGGCGAAATGCCCTGCAGTGGCATCCAGGGTGGGGGGCAGCAGTGCTGGCTGTTAAGGAATTGCGGCGGCGGGCGGCTGCCTGACCGCAGTGCCGTACCACTGGAGGTAGGGCCTGGCTGGGGCCCGGGGCATTGGAGGAGGCTGCAGCTGCTGCCGCCTCCTCCTCCTCCTCCGCCTGAGCCACCAGCCGCCGGTACTCTTGGCAGATGGCCTCCAGTGTCCGGCGCCGGGCCCTGGCTGCCAACTCCTTCCGTGATGGTTTTTCTTGGGAAGGAGGATCTATATCAAGAAAGAAAAAGAATATTGTTGTAACCAATACTCTTAGCAAAACAGTAACACAAAATTAATTCAACACATAGTGGCACAGTAGCACTAGCAAGCACAGTACATAACATTTGTGGTAATAATCTATCCTCCCACTTCCTCGGCCTCTAACATTTGTAGGAGTTTCAGGCATTATACTAGCACTATGGACTCCAGTACACAGTACACCAGTCTTCTTCTTATCTCTAGTTTAGCGAAATTACATAACCTGGTTGTAGCCGGCATGCCAGCTCAGTCAGCTAAGCTTGCACCCAAGACAAACATACGAGTCATGACGCAGACTCACGTTAGTTTTATTTACTACTGTCTGCAGGTGGGGAAGCTTGTATTTTTCTATTACGGGTGGCACTGGCCATACTCTCTCTGTTACATGAAGGGCAATTGCTCAATTTCACTTTCACCCTGCCCTGGCTACTACAAAAAGGCAGATTATATATCTGATCCAATGATCATTGCTTATATATGGGACGACGACATAAGGTCAGTAGCGGTCGGTGGTGGGAGTGCTGCCGGGCGGTGACGTGGGAGGGGAGGGGCAGGGTGGGGGTAGTAAACTATGGATTACGGCCAATTACAGTTAAGTAAACATATAAATAAATAAAACTAATTTTGTTGCGTGCACTGCATCGCATTTGGCGGTGCAGTGCGCACAATGAAATTTGCTTTATTTATTTTTATGTTTACTTACCTGTATTTGGCCGTAATCCATAGTTTACTACCCCTCACCCTGCCCCTCACCCTCCCCACAGCACCGCCCGGCAGCACTCCCACCACCGACTGCTACTGCGTAAGGTACTTTGTTTTGATTGATTGTGTAACCAACAGATAGGCCACCCTTTGCAGGCTGGCTGACACATTCGAAAATAAATTAACATAGGTAGGGAGTGGTCCTCGGAGTCGGAGGAAGGCGCTTGATAACTAACTATACACAATATATATATATGATGTGCTTGCAAACTACTGAGAGTCAACTGTATTCTGAAAATACAACTTGTATTCCCCTCGGCTTTGCTACTCTGGCGCGGTTTCATTTACATTCTCTTCAAACTAAGACTCTGCATCCAGTGACAGTCTCCACCTTTGCTGTCTATGATGAATATATACAGGCATCCATCCATTCTAAGTAAATGTCTATCATTCTTCTTAATCTCTCCACAAACCTTAGTTTGTTTCACCAAAAACCACCCATGTGTCCACTCCTTCCTTGCTTGCCTTGGCTTTGAGTTTCACCCAAACACCGCTGATGATTCTTGCTATCCCCAGTATCCACCCATACTGTGTCGCCCACCCATGCAGGCATCTTCTTTCACCTTCCACCCATCCTTCAACAACACATGCATCTGATTCCTATCAGCCACCTATGCATGCTTACAACGTATCATCTCGCCCGTCCTTCCTCCTTCCACCCTTCTTTCCCTGTTTGTTCAACACATCCATCAAGGTCATCTGATCTGACTTTCAGTCTTCTCCATAAAACTTTCACAGCTGAGTTGGAGTCAGATAGAAGAGGCCATTGGTTACTCAACTCACGCTGCTAATGCTATTGCTAATGCATTGCTAATGCTAAGTAAAGGGTGTCTTCTTCAACCGTTGTATAATGTTCACTACAACTTCATACTTAATAAGTCTCAACAGTACAGTGAGTGAAGTGAACACCCTTCCAGCTAGTGTAATGTCAATAAGTAATGAATATAACTTACCGCCGCCCACCACTGCTGCTGGCTCACCCCTGTATCTCCTGCAGGTGCCGCATCTCCTGCCCCCTCCGGAATGGCCGCATCGCCATCGCCGCTGGCCCCGCCGGCACTGGTGGTCGGTAGTACGCCTAGAAAAAACATTACGCATTTTTAGATGCCTGTACACCTCCCCTATTTATTCGTTTTCACTAGCAAGATTGAAAAAAAGTGAATACATACATATACAACATACATCACTAGTCCAAATCGGGTACTAGAGTAGAGTCAGTAGACACTAGTAGTGTTATGGTCCCTAGGGTCATTATTATAGTCTACTCTACTCTTTGCAAAGTTAGCCTGAGCCATGCAACCATTTTCGCTTCATGTCTTTTGCGCATGTTACCTCGCAGCTTGTTGTGCAGTAAGACGCCTTTTTGAGCCCACATGAGCTCATACAGCTACTGTCTGAGCGTTGCGTACAAGAGGTCGAAAAACAAGCCACTTTGTTATAGAGTTCGGTTAGTCCGTATTGCTTAGCCATAAATAACATGTTACACTTTTTGACATGACTGAGAAATGTTTGCATTATACTATCTAACTCGCACCATTTTTCTCATAACAGGCAGAAGATTCCCTTCTACGAACCAGAGATTTGCAGAGCTTATGAATGATGCATGTAACCAGTACTTCTACGTTCTACGGTGAGGGGTCTCCCAGAATTCGCACAGATCTTTTGTCTTCAGTCATGCACTTGTAACAATGTTTTTTGTTTTAATCTTATGCATTTTGCTGTTGGAGCTGGCTGTAGTACACTGAATTTTATAGAACAACGTACAGAGCTTGTTAGTTGAAAATAAACCTTTTGAACTTACACATAGACTCTGTGGTATTTGATGTGGTGGTGAACTTACACGAGTGAGTGAGCGAAAGGGTGTTATGTTCTGGGTTGTGTAATCATTGGGTATCTTCAGGTGGGGGTTCGGGGACCTAATGAGACACTATAGCTAGTCAGTCAGGGGATTGTGGGTTCACTTCTGACTGAGGTGTGAGGAAGGTCCAACCTCCCATCACCAACATCCTATTTTCTTGTGCATAGTTCTGTATGTGGCTGTGCAGAATCCCCACAACAGTAGTAGTATGTACTATATCCTATCAAAAATAGTCAAATATCTGGTTGGGCATTTTGTTGGCGGTAATTGTCAAAGCCTTAAGATTAAGAAGACTAGAAGAGGACAACCCAAAGGACTGGACTCAGTGGCTAGAGCTATTGGTCAATCTGAGTTTTATTCAAAACCGTAAAATAAAGAGTGGCAAACTGGGCAAGCTTAGCTACAGACAGACTAATAGTAGTAGTACAGAGAGTCATAGCAGAGGCAGTTAGAACTTAGAGGCAGGGATAACCAGAATTTAGAAACAGATAGTCAAGATCAAAGAAGCTTTTGTAAAAAATAGAATTAGGAAGTGGAACCAGAATTAATAGTTCCGAAAAAATAAGGTGCAGTAAAAGTTAGGGAAATATAATTGCTAATATTAACCACTGGAGGACTTACTGGGGCCAGCAGCAGGGCCCTCGGTAGAGGAGCGGTCCTCTGGTTGTCCCGCCGACTCGGACTCCGTCTTCTTGCTCCTGGGTGCTGCTGATCAGTGATCATGTAAGATATAATAAAGAAAGAGACAAACATTAATGATTACTGTGAAACAAATACATTATTAAAAAAAACGCTCAAAAAACATTTTAGGAAACAATAATTGCAATAAAATTGACCTATCTAATCAGATCGACTACTGGCTTGCGGGATTCACGGACCGTCTACTAATTTATGAACACTAATCCAGTGTTCCATTCTGATTGATTCGAATCCAGAACACTAACTAAGCCTAAGTACCACCTGACCTAGCCCACCTATTCCAGACGGGCCAATTGTTCTCTAAGTCTGCATTTCCATTTTTTTTAGCCCTCAAAAATGCATAGGTGAGATGGAGGACACATGCATAAATTTGTGCATACACCAAATTGTTGGTTGGTTGCGTCTGATGTTCTGCTACTGACTGACACTGCTAAGCCTACCACTCACTAAATAAACTACAAAAGGTTCTACTAAGGACTGGGGTAAGCAGCACCCAGTGACAGAGGATGCGTCACGCAGACCGCTAAAAAATTATCAACTAATACTAACTAAACCTAGTATCAATCCATCCACCACTATTTGACAGGAGGACAAAGGAAGGACTAGAGTCTCTCTAGCAATAGCATTACCTAACTTAAGTTCTCTAAAGTAAACTCTTACATAATAATCAGCCCAAGCGAGCGCAAAGTTGCAAACAAGTAAGAGTAGCGCCGAGCACCTGTGTCCTACAATCACAGAAGATTTTGAAACGTAATTTACCTGCAATGTAAGCAGCAGTATTCTTGTTATTCGTAAAAAAATTATACACAATACTTATACTACTATATATTAGCTACTCACCAAGCCCCACGACCTCGACACCTAGCAGGTCCAACAGGTCCTGCTCCCGGTCCAGGATGTCTGACCACCGGTGGGCCAGCTGGTTATGGGTGCGCCGGACTCCTGAGCAGCGAAACACTGCCCGGCGCACCTTCGCCCACTGGCGGTGACGCTCCTGGGTAGGGTACCCGGAGCCTGCCTGCCGCCTGCTGCCAAGGTCAAGGGGAGGTGGCGCTGCACAAAAAAAACAAGGGCGGCCACCTCCGCCTCACAAAAAAGCTGCTGGGCTTGCAGGGCGCAGTCTGCCGCAAGGAAGGCGGCTCTTGGGCGCACGCGCCTTTCCCTTGGAGCCGGTAGTGCTGCTACCCTTCGCCATGTTTCTGGGGTGTGTGGGAGGCGGAAAAGAAAAGTTAGAAGGAAAAAATAAAGTTAGGGGAAGAAGTAGGAGCTTAAAGAAGGAAGTAATATAAAACAGTAGAAAAGTTCAAAAAAACACAGTAAAAGTAGAAATAAATGCAAAATATAGACTTAGGGACAGAGAGAGATAGATAATAAATTAAAAAAAAATGAAAAACAGTGTAAAAAATTAAGGATTGCAAAGATTGAGGGAGGATAGAAAAGCAGGCCCAGAACCATAGCGTAGAGTGAAAAACAAGATGGCCGTGCCCATCGCGATCGCGTGGGTAAGTTTGCGCGATATTTCCCCTCGAGCACGCAAAAAGCGTCACGAACACGTACGACGCGTTCCCGAACATGAAATGCGCATCGCGAGCACGCTATACGCGACCCAGAACAGGAAATAAGGCATCGCGAACGGGCGGGACAAGTGAAAAACAAGATGGCCGCGCCCATAGGCGACCGCATGGGCAAGTTCGCGAGATACTATCACCCGAGCACGCACAACAGCGTCCCGAACACGCACAGCGCGTTCCCGAAGAAGAAAAACGCATCGCGAACGGGCGCGACAAGCAACTACGCACACTTGCGTAGCTACGCGTAGCGCTTTAACATCTTCGCGTAGCTTCGCGTAGCGCGACTACGCGAACTACGCCCAGGGTTAAACAGCACCAACTTAGACTATCCCAGCATGCTGTTCAGGAGTGTCAGAAGAGGGGTGGAGAGATGATGTGGCATCCTAGGATTATCCAGGGGTGCCTGTCTTCTACAACCTTCCACCCCAATTAAAAAACTTTTGCACAAGGGAGAGAGAATGCTTTCTTTGCTTTTTACTTGGACTACGACAGCGGCAACAGCCATGGACAACTGGAAGGAGAAATCCCCTTATGCCATAACGGACCAAGGACTCTGCCCCAACTGACCCCAGGACCAATGAGTGTAAGGAGGCTATCCCACATTACCCTCCCCTGAGGACCAGTTGGGGGAAAGATCTGGGGGCATATTTACAAGGGCTTTATAAAACTATCGCCCTATTTACAAGAGGGTGCTAACATGCATAATCGCATGTTAGCACCCTTTTTCCCAACGCCTCCCTTTGCATCTCTAATGAGATGCAAAGTGGGCGTACCCCGGATGGACTACCTTGCAAATATCGCTGATGTTCACATCGCGATATTTACAAGGCTGCCCCAGCATTTTAGCACACGTTAGTTTTTGGAGAAAACCGCTGTTTTCTCCAAAAACTAACGTCTGCTAAAATGCAGATTTACCTATCCCTAACATTGGGGTGGATTATGCTGATACGACCCTGTGGGTCGTATCAACAACGTTATCGCCGTTTTGCAGGGAACATCGCTGGAAAACCAGCGATGTTCCCTGCAAAACGGCGATAACCTCGCTATCTCTGGAATTTTTATCAACCTGGAGAAACGCGTTGTTAATAACGCGCTACCAGGGCGATAAATTCCAGAGATAGCCTGCGATAACAAAATTATCGCTAAGCACGGCCAGCGATAATTATCGCTGGCCGTTGATAATATGCCCCCTGGACTTCTGTGACCCAGAGAAGGAGAGGAATAGGCGAGACAAAGACCAGGAGAAAACCTGGTGCAGTGAGCAAGTGGAACCAGCTTCCTGCAAAATTCACTACTTTGTAGGCCAGGAGGAATGCTGAAACCAGTCCTAGTGGCTAGAATTCACCACCAGGATTAAAATGAGTCCAAGTGCAAAGAAATTGGTCCAATGGGGCCTGAGTTATGGGCCTCGGAATTGTTTCCCCATTTAAACTTGTCTGCGTTCTGCGACAGAGCACGCCTTACTAAGAACGTAATTGGGTGACCGTGCATGCATGAGGCGCCCTACCCCATATTGGATTGTCCCAGAGGGCTTCATCTCCATGAGGGTGGGGTGCCACATTCTGCATTAGAACCAGCAAGGGCAAAAACAGAAATGTAGGGTCCAGTGATGGCCAAAACAGAAATACAGGGCCACAGGACCCGACCCCTGGGACACGAGCTTGGAAGCCCTGGACTCGGGAAGTATCTCTGTGCCCCTAGAGCTGGATTTGGGCAGCCTCCACCCCCGTGCTCATGTCTGGGACCCTCTGCCCCCACAACGTGTCTGGGGGGCAGAGGGCTGCAACACCTGCCCTGCTTTATGTGGGTTGGAAAGAAAACCTGCAGGCTCCCTCTGCCAGCACAATTTTGTGACCACCAGGCAGAAAGCCTGCCAGCCAGAGTGGGAGTGGGCTCCCCACGCTGCCTCCGCTAAAGAATAATAAATAACTCACCTGGGGAGACCTGGGATGGGACCAGGATACCCCAAAAATTCCTAAGCCGCATGCCGCACAAGCACCCCAGCAGAAACCACTGTTTAAACATTCACACTCGCACGAGGGAGTGCGCCATACTGCCCTGTATGACTTCTTCAAATGGCCTACTTTTCTTCAGTGTGGTGGTCCCAAAAAGGGCAGGGTCACCAACAATGAGTAAAATAAAGTATGAAGGTGGTGCGGGAGTGCACCAATCCCCCCCTCTAAGACATTTTAAACAACACTGACCATTTGTTTCTGGGATCATAACATGTATGCCTCGCACCCGCCCCCCACCCCGGCTTTTTCCTATTGTTTAAGCATTACCCAGACTGGAGCCTTTGCTATTCAGATGGGAGTGAAGTCTTCTCTAGGAGCGTGTGCTATGGCTGCATTTTATGTAGCCTGAAAATGTATGAAAAAGAAACTGACACATGCCATGTGTTTCTAAATGCTTTATTAACCCTTTATGTTCACAGTGATTTTAATCAATGTTAAAAGGCTTTATTAACCATGCTTTATTGACATTAAGGATGGCATTTACACATGATTAATGACTGTAGTGAAAGCGTGATTATGTTGAACATGTCCTTTATCTGCCTTTTACCCTGGTGCACCAATGATAACGCCCTGTATGTATGGGTCAAATGTGATTTCAATGCCACCAAGGTATTTTCTATCTGCCTTATCTAAATATTTGTAAGTTAATGCAAATATTAGCTTGCATGTGTGTAATAAATGTACTTTTCTTTTTCTAAAGAAAAAGCACTGACTGGACAATCATTTATAGAGTTATATTATTGAGTGCCAGAGGATGGTGATTACTAGCCCACACCACCTCCTCTGAGTAGGCCCAGATTGCTCAGTTTAGCTACCTGAAGAGAGTCAAACGCTACAATAGGGTGCTTGGTTCCCAATAAGGGGAAATTGTGGACCTGCTATTTGCACAGGACTCACATCTTGCACAGCTAATAATGCATTTTCCTACACAGGAGAAACATAAAACAGGTTGATTACCAATCCCTCAGGCACAGCATAGCAACTGTTCCAAAGGCTCAATTTCCAAATTTCAATATTCTAGAAAAAGCTTACATGGAATACAGTAATGAAGTAAGTGCACTCTAAAGAATAGACATAAACAAAGCATAAAATGCCATGGAAAGTAATATATGTGGAAAATAAAGGATAAGTACAACACCCACCACACTGATGAGGCCAAAGAAGGACAGACCGTTCCGGGGTTGCATTGGTTCTTGTTCAGAAAGCACATGTTTTGGCTGGTAAAGCCGGACTGTTGTTACTGGAGGAGGAATAAGGCTGATTTCCATTTGGTTAGCCATGCCCCCAGGAGTGGCACAGTGAAAGTTTACAGTGGCACACTGATTAGAAAGCAAAGCACTAAATGTGGTCCAGAATAATTGCAAGTGGCTTAGATTAAGTCAAACTTTCCACCCCTCACTGTGTGATGTTTCTCACTAACTGATACTCGAATGGCAGAAAGTGTGACAAAAACCCTCAAAAATAGGCTTTTTAAGCTCTACACTGGTTCCAGTGAAATGGAAAAAGAATTTCCTTGCACTAAAGCACAAAAAAGGCTCCTCCCAATCCAAGGACTGTGATTTTGGACCTTTCTAGATCTGATTGCTAACGCTTCAAGAAACTGCTAAACACCAAACCTTTCAGAGTATTATTTGACTAAAATCACATTGTGCACGGGTAAAAGAGAGAGACATTAATTAGGAAGTGTTAGTGGAAGATGACAATGCTGTGTTATCCTCAGAGAAAGTTGGTGTCTCAAGCTTTTTGAAGTCAGTGGTCGTCCTGTGTTAAACAGGAAGCAACTCCACAGTTTTTTTGACCCGGCATGCACAATGTTTGCCAAATGTAATTCTGAAACAAGGTCAGGCAAAATAGGGGTGAGTAAATTGCCTAAAAATGAACAGTACAAATCTTTCAGACAGGGATACCTAGGCCTTTATTTATGAAAAAATACGCCACACTGCGCCATATTTACAAAGTGGCACATCTAGGCAGATGCATCACTTTGTAAACCCCTGCACCAGATTATTCCTGCTTCAGGTATAATGTATACAGGGTGGACGGTCTCCCGTAAAAAAGGCTTGCAAAAGTGGCGCAGTGAAATTTATGAAATTTCACTGCACCACTTCTACGAGTTCACTGCATCAAATCCTTACACCTGCTTCACAGCAGGCATAAGGTCTGACACAAGCCCTTTTACAAGGGACTCGCCCATGTGTAATGACACATTGCTGGAGTTGCGTCTGTTTTGCGACACACTCCAGCAATGTGTTATTACTACACCACCAGATACGTCAGGATTCCTGACGTATCTGGCAATCCATGCAACATGGAGCGTCCTACTGTAAATACAGCGCATCCAAGGTGTCACAAGGAGGGTGCATTGAAAAGTGTTGCATCGCTATTTTCAACCAGTGATGCAGCACTTTTCATAAATGAGGCCCTCAGTATGTTCGTGCACACCGTCTCAGTAATGGGTGTAATAGAGTAATGTTTGTGATTGGAAATGTGAGGTAGCTGAAAGGGTCAAAAATGGATTAGGAATAGCTTACAGGCTGAGTTTGGCAGATAGCTCAGATGTTCAAATACGGGTGGTGAATAGCCCAAATGCACTAAAATAGTAAGGTTCTCACA
This sequence comes from Calotriton arnoldi, assembly GCA_963921515.1. Taxonomy (NCBI): domain Eukaryota; kingdom Metazoa; phylum Chordata; class Amphibia; order Caudata; family Salamandridae; genus Calotriton; species Calotriton arnoldi. Next base: position 1,883,167 of record CAWUFW010000706.1, on the reverse strand, counting down.
AACTTAGAAATGGGAGTGTCTCACAGATTCATAAGCGGAAAGGTCCTATAATTTTGCACAGTAATTACTTTCACTTATAAAAGCTTCTGCACAGCTCTGTGCAAGTTCTGCAGTTAACTTTCAGTGTGCCCTTCATCAGTGCAATCTTCTCTGTGCACAAAATATTTACGATCCAGATGAACACGGATGAAGGACAGCCGTTTAAACAAGTGGAGATAGAAGTTGTAATGATGATGCACTCATAGGTATGGCCATTATTTTCTCTACACTCCATCTATTCCAGTCACCCTTTTAAGACATACACAGTCCTCAGGGATTGACTAATTGGGTTCCTGCATCTGCTGTGTTTATTGTAAAATTATGTATATTAATTACAATACATAGAGTTTGATGTAAATGAATGCAATGTTAAAAATTAAAATTTACAAACCAAATGCCCATGAGTTAGAAGTGCCAAGAGTTAGTACATAAGTGCACTTAATACTTATTTACTGATGGCGGTTTCAAGCTATACGGATCAATTTTGACCCCCTACTAATCTGGTCATTTAGTAGTAAGGCAAAGGCCTTCCTATGTAGAGTGCAGATGAGTTACGCTGATTTTTTATTTTTACATTTTTTCTTAGAGATTGATGAAGGATCCATTGGACCATGTCATTTTATTTACACATTATTAAAAACCAAGATGGTTCCACTTTTCGCCAGCTGTTGCATCACTAAAAACTAAATCAAGCAACATCACTGTGTGTCTTGTGTTGATTTCTAAGAGAATAATCCAAAGCCTTGGAGATAATGGTTGCTTTTTGTGTTTCTTGCAATAAAGTGCTTTGTGAATCTACAGCTCATCTGGATGTTCGATCCATCCAAACAAGTTATCATTGCATAGAGACAGGATCTTATTTTCAGGTGGTTAAACAATTGTTTGAGGTGTAGGATTCCTAGTTTCTTGGCATACAGGGCAGGTGCAGAGTAAATGAAGTGAGGATTTAAGGTGGTAGCCACAATATCTGTAGATTTTATTGGACCTTTAAACTGCCATTTGTGAAATTTATCTTGAGAAGGAATTAGGCTGAAATGGCACAGTAGGAATGTCATTTTCACTTTGTTTGAAAATGGGTGCTTTTAAAAGTCTAGGAATTTTGGTAATTTGTATGCGCTTATGACAGACTATGTATCTGTGATTGTATCCTCGATGAATGATACATTTTTTGCCATGCGGCTTGCGGCTATTTTTGCAAGGAAGTGACTCGTTGGGCTCAGCCGCATGTAGGGGCCGATTGCAAGTCGGACGGATGGTGGTGATCCGCCTGACATGTATGGCAGCGGTCCGAATGACGTATTATAATACCGGCAGTCGGAGCGCAGCGGGCGGGGAGAAAGACTGCCACCTCCAACAAAGCTTAATCCCTAGAATAGAGGCGGTGCCTGTGGAAGCACCGCCGTAGGGATTAGGATGTCAGTTTCCGACAGCCTTTGCATGGCACTCTGACCGCCATGGAAAGGCTGTTGGAAAGGGACTTTGGGGGCCCCAAGCAGGGCCCCCATAGGTCGCTGCTACAAACATCCATGCACCGTGTGCCAGGCACCATATGGTGTCTAGCACACGGTGCATGGATCTTTTCAAAATGCTTTCCACTATTTTCCTGGACCGCTGCAAAATCCGGAATAGTAAAAAGCTTTTTACAACCGCCTGCACGGCAGTCGTATCGTAATTGAGCTGTTGGGAGAGCAGACTCCTTATTGGACGGTCTCGTGCCCAGAACGATGGTGGTCAGATGCTCGTCCGACCGTCATCGTAATGAGGCCCATAATGCAGGCCAAACCATTTAATGAGTCAATTAGTAAGTTGTAACCTAGATATAATAGAAGATGTAGGATGTGCATTACGAACAAGAGGTAAGGCATCATAATTCTATTACATAATAGGGTATAAAGATCATATATTCTCCTTAAAATTAGCTGAGAGAGTATATCTAGTTTGCAAATCAGAAAATGGAGAGTAAACATTGTTATCAAAAAATGAATGTACCCAACAAAAATCTTTTTTCTTCAAAGCTCCACAAAAAGTAATCAGATTTTAATCTTAATATTTATGTTATAGCATATAATTGAGTTAAGAAGATCATTTTTCTTACAAACTTTGTTACGTAAGTATGAATAGACAAGCTTACAAGAATCTTCCAAATAAAAAGTACACATGTAATGGGGTCTAACATTAAGATATAAAATGTCTTTAAAAGAAGAGGGATAAATATAAGATTTTCCAGTGTCCAAGCAGATCAGAGGAACACCTCCATCCTCATGAATTATCCAGCAAGATAATTGTCTGGTAAAAAAGATTTATGATATATATGTGAAAATCTGTGAAGTTGATACCAGATAATTTCTACTTTTTTATTTTGCTAAAATTATATGAGATCTTTAATCATTACTGGAATCTTTTTTTTTTTAAATAACCTAAAGGAATATGCATTTGTATCATGAGAAAAACACATAAACTAGAGGTACTAGTATTTTGACAGAATCCAATCTACCTCATCAAGATAAAAATAACATGAGTGTCTGAAAAGTTTCAGTGCTCCGTCCATCATCTCCTTGTGTTTGCTTTGTTCGCCCTAAGTTGGCAGGGTATGCCCAGACGTGGGTCCCGGGCTCACTGTGCCACTGGATTCAAGCTAGCCTGGCTGATGAGAGGTGATTCCCCAAAACCGGTCCCAGGATGCTTGTTTCCGGTCCAGAGAGGACCTGGCTTGACAGTTCAGGCTGGACTGTTCCCATGAGGTACAGGGTCAAGACTGATTTGCATATGGCTGGGTCTAAACAGGGGTGGCATGGTGAACAAAAGAACGATGGATTTAACCCAGATCTCTTGACTGAGGGTGAATGTTTGATTTTCTCTGCATTCCATCCATCATCTGTGTGTCTTTTGCTTTCTCGCCCTAAGTGCGCCGGGTATGCCCAGACGTGGGTCCTGGGCTCACTGTGCCACTGGATTCAAGCTAGCCTGGCTGATGAGGGGTGATTCCCCGAAACTGGTCCCAGGATGCTTGTTTCTGATACAGGGAGGACCTGGCTTGGCAGTTCAGCCAGGAGTGTTCCCATAAGGCACAGGGTCAAGACTGATTTGCATATGGCTGGGTCTAAACTGGGGTGGCATGGTCAGCAAATAAGTGATGGATTCAACCCAGATCTCTTGACTAGGGGTAAATGTTTGATTTGTTCTGCATTCCATCCATCATCTGTGTGTCTTTTCCATTTAGATATCAAACCATCCATCCTTTGTAAGATTGCATACATTGGTTGGGGGACTATGCTTACCAGCTTACCTCCAGGCAAAGAGGCGCTGGAGACAGTGCAACACTGGGGGGGGGCAGATTTACTATTCAAATTTCAATCTAACACATTGTGAAGGGTCAGATTTAGTGTTCCAATTCCAATCTATCAAACACTAGGGGAAGTGTATGCATTGGTGGGTGTTTCAGATTTACTATTTTAACTTTAGTCTAATAAACACTGGGGAGAATGCAGACACTGAGGGGAGCCGGTGTACTATTCTAACTTCATTATAACTACCACTGGGAAACATGCAGAAATTGGAGTGTTTAATCCTTTTGGTGCTTGCGTCGGCAAGTGGCCGACGCAAGCACCACCTCCATGCTGCGGAGCACGTCCAATGGCGGACACCAGGGAGGGCCCCCGCTAATCGGAGGTTTCTTTTTTTTTTTCTGGGGGAGTTGTGGAACACTTTCTGTGACTCTCCCTGCTCCCCCTCCCGTCCATCTGTGACGTCAGCGCGCGGCGAGACGCTCTGACGTCACAGTTTTCCCCACCGGAGATAAGAAAGAAGCAGGTAAGGCTGCGCTCCACTCCAATGGGGAAAACATGCCGAAAACGGCCTCCCCAGCTTTCAGGTAAGCCTTGTTTGAAAGAGGAGAGTCTTCCCTTTCAAACGAGGCCTTCCTGAATGGGTTTCCTGGTCGTGGATCGCGGCAGCGCTGCGATCCATGGCAAGGAAACCCCACTAGACACCAGGAATGTCTTTGGGGGGTCAGCCCTCATGGGAATGGGCCAGCCCCTCCCTCGGGGGTATATATATATTTTTTTTAACTTTGACTTTCCCTGGGGGGGAGAGGGGGTGCGATTGCCCCCCGAAAAAAAAGGAAAAATATATTTTTTTTAAATGGGGGTGATATTGGCAGGTGGTCGGTCCTCCTGCTCAGTGGCCGACCCCCTGTGGGGGCTAATTTTTTTTTATAGCATTGTGCTTTCCGTAGGGGCCACGATTGGTCCCCAGGGAAGCCATAACTATAAAAAAATATATAAAGAAAGAGAGATCTCTCTCTTTATATATATATATATATATATATATATACATACATATATATATATATATATATATATATATATATATATATATATGCCGTTTCTTGCCGCGGGCACTAGGACCACCCACACAAGTTTTTATCGAGAGACTTTGGGAAATGCTGAGTGGGTGGAATTTTGTGGATCCACGTAGATTCCAGAACTTTCCATCACAGAAATGTGATGAAAATGTGTTTCTTTGACAAAATTTGAGGTTTGCAAGGGATTGTGCGTAACAGAACCTGGTGAGAGCCACACAGGTCACTCCATCCTAGATTCCCCTGGGTGTCTAGTTTTCAAAAATGTATAGGTTTGCTAGGTTTCCCGAGGTGCCGGCAGAGCTAGGGTTCAAAATCTACAGCTCGGCACTTTGCAAAAAAAGGGTCCGCTTTCACTGTAAAAATGTGGTCTGTCCACATTGCGCTTTGGGCCATTTCCTGTCGCGGGCACTTGGCCTACCCATTCACGTGTGGTACTGTTTTTATCAAGAGACTTTGGGGAATGCGGGTGGGTGGAATTTTGTGGATCCACGCAGATTCCAAAACTTTCCATCACAGAAATGTGATGAAAATGTGTTTCTTTGACAAAATTTGAGGTTTGCAAGGGATTGTGGGTAACAGAACCTGGTGAGAGCCAAACAAGTCACCCTATCCTGGATTCCCCTGGGTGTCTAGTTTTCAAAAATGTATAGGTTTGCTAGGTTTCCCTAGGTGCCCGCAGAGCTAGGGTTTAAAATCTACAGCTATGCACTTTGCAAAAAAAGGGTCAGTTTTCACTGTAAAAATGTGGTGTGTCCACATTGCGTGTTCGGCTGTTTCCTGTCGCAGGCACACAAGTGAGGTACTGTTTTTATCAAGAGACTTTGGGGAATGCAGGGTGGGTGGAATTTTGTGGATCCACACAGATTCCAGAACTTTCCATTACAGAAATGTGAGGAAAATGTGTTTTTCTTTTACAAATTTGAGGTTTGCAACGGATTCTGGGTAACAGAACCTGGTGAGAGCCAGACATGTCACCCCCTCCTGTATTCCCCTGGGTGTCTAGTTTTCAAATATGTGTAGGTTTGCTAGGTTTCCCTAGGTGCTGGCAGAGCTAGGGTTCAAAATCTACAGGTAGGCACTTTGCAAAAAAAGGTTAGTTTTGACTGTAAAAATGTAAAATTGCGTATTGAGACGTTTCCTGTCGCGGGCACAAGGCCTACCCACACAAGTGAGGTACCATTTTTATCAAGAGACTTTGAGAAATGTGCGGTGGGTGGAATTTTGTGGATCCACGCAGACTCCAGAACTTTCCATCACAGAAATGTGAGGAAAATGTGTTTTTTTTTTAACAAAGTTTGAGGCTTGCAAGGGGTTCTGGGTAACAGAACCTGATGAAAGCCACCCACGTCACCCCATCCTGGATTCCCTTGGGTGTCTAGTTTTCAAAACTGTACAGGTTTACTAGGTTTCCCTAGGTGCCACCTGAGCTAGGGTCCAAAAACCACAGGTAGGCACACTGCAAAAAAAGGGTGAATTTTCACTGGAAAAAAATGATGTGCCCACGTTGCGATTTGGCCCGTGTCTTGTCGCGGGAACTATGCCTACCCACACAAGTGAGGTACCATTTTTACCGGGAGACTTTGGGAAACAAAGAATAGTAGAACAAGTGCTTTTGCCAATTGACTTTCTATGCATTTATCCCTTCCAAATGTAAGACAGCGTGTATAAAAGAATTAATTTTCAAAAATGCCCTCTAATCCACATGCTGGTATAGGTACCCATATATACGGAGTTGTGCAAATAAACACAACATCTAAACTTCATATGTTGTTCCCATTTCGTAAATACATAGTTTTCCTTGATACCTATGTTTCACTCTTTTTATTTTACCAAGTGAATTGCTGCATACCAGGTACACAATGAAAAACCATAGCAAGGTGCAGCTCAGTTATTGGCTCTGGGCACTTAGGATTTTTAGTGAACCTACAAATCCTATATACCTCTGTAACCATAAGGCTCCAGTGGACATAATGGTATATTGCTTGTAAACATCTGTCATACTTAGAAGAAGTTGCAGGTGAAAATGCAGACACAACAGTTTTTTTCAACTCATTTTCAATATGTTTTAATTTGAACTGTTACTTTCTATAGGAGAACCTTGAAGGATCTACACAAATGACCCCTTGCTAAATTTAGAATTTTGTCTACTATTCGGAAATGTATAGCTTTCTGGGATCCATTATTGGTTTTACATCAATTTCTAGCACTAACTGTAAGGAGGTAAAAAAATAGGCTATGTCCCACCAAAATGCCAAAACTGTGTAGAAAATGTTGGTTTTCTAACAAAAGTCTGCCTGTTCTTGAAAGCTGGGAAAATGGTGATTTTATCACTGCAAACGCTTTATTGATACCATTTGCAGGGGGGAAAAACAGACGCTTTCTTCTTCAGCACTTTTTTCCACTTTTTCACCAAAAACCCAAAATTTAGCTGTATTGTGGCTAATTTCTGGGTTTCCTCCAGGGGAATCCACAAACCTTGGGTACCTTTAAAATCCTCAGGATGTTGGAAGAAAAGGACGCAAATTTGATGTGGATACCTTATGTGGGCAAAACGTTACAGGGGCCTAAGTGTGAACTACCCCAAATAGCCAAAAAAGGGCTCAGCACTGGGGCGGGGGGGGGGGGGTAAGGCCCAGCAGTTAAGGGGTTAAGTACAGCACACTTAGATAAAATATATACCCATGACAATTATTTAACAAATATAAATACAATGTTTAAACATCCTAAATATAATAAAATTATAAAATAAAATGCAACTTAAACATTAAGGGGGTCATTACGATGGCGGGCGGAAGCACAACCGCCGTGCTGGCGGATGCAAAAACCACCAGTTACCGCCGGCACGCAGCAGTCCACACGCCCGCCCAATTACGATGCGAAAAGTAGGCCAAACACCGCCGGCAAGCAAGCAACACCGTCCGCCATCAAAGTGCGCCCGTACACGTAGCGGCGCAGCCCAACTGACACACACCGTCCGACGAAAACACGTCCCGCCCGGCGCATAAATTACGATGCCGCAAACAAACGGCTCCCACGGCCAAGAGATACCGTACGACAAACCGAAGCGGTAACACGGACGCCGAGCACGGACAACGAAGAAGCGGCTCCCCGAGCATGAATCCAGCACTGCAGGCCCTCCCCATGCTCTTGCTGATGCACCACCAAGGACGCAACGTACCGCGGAGACGCAGGTAGGCACACACACAACAAGTGCACGCAAACAGCGCACACAGTGCAAGGGCGGAAAAAGCGGACAACCCCCCAGCCCGTGTACACTACACATCCACCATTGCATCCACATATGACACACAGGCCAAATCGTAACATCGCGCAACACATGTGTACACACCACCTGGGACTAGGAACCAACGACCCCGTCACGGCCCCAAAGCGGCGATGACGCCGCCACACATGCGCACAACGCAGAGGCCAACCGCAGCGCCATGCATGCGTCGCACACAGACACAGGGACACAACCAAGCAGCACACACATCAGCCCCACCCCGAACGCACATGACACGTGACAGGCCTGCCACAGACATGTCCCCAACGCCCAATTCACGGACAACACCCAACGCCACACAACCGACGCACACATGTCAGTGAAGTCACGCAACAGCAGGACACACCCCAGTGTAACAAACATGGCGAAGCACACAGCGGCGGCAACACCAACTAGGAGAAGCAGGGCCCCTTCGGGAAGAGGAACGCCAGTACCACACTGAAACACCCATACCACCCTGCACATATGAACAAGACATATAAAACGGAACACCAAAGAGCCCGGGGACCGACAACAGGTGGCCCAAGAATAACATTCACACACAAGGCCCAACGCAGAGCGGAAAGGCAGCCTGCCGCCCACACAAGGGAGAGCAGACAGCACTGAATGACCTTCCATTCCAACTCCGAAACCACAGCCCTACGAAAGAAGCCGGTGAATACAGCCATTGTCCAAGAAAAGACCAACACAGGCATGCCGAGGAGACCGACCACAGGGCAGATAGCGCATATCACAGAAGCACACAACGGACGGGGAAGAAAGAAGAAAACACTCCCCATGTCGGACACATGCAAGTTAATTGGAAGGAGTCACACATCACTGACCTTGAACTGTCTGAGAAGCATGTGGGATGAGGGCCCGTGTCCTCCAAACAAGCCAACAGAACACAAGTCCTGTCCCCCTACGACTACACAGAGCTCACAGCAACCTCGGAGCGTGCACATTGCAGACTGCACACACAGCCGGAGCACGCCACCACAACGCACCGCTGCGAAATGGCAACCGCAACACACCTACCCAACTACGCCGGACAGCTCAAGCTGTACAAAACCAACCTGATACATATATTGGGATGCGATCTCCTGTCCCTGCTGAACGTAAGTTACCGACTGACTTACCGCATCACATTGTTCAGCTGCGTCATGCCCGTCTTCTACTGTCGGAGGTGTCCCTACCAGCATCCCGTGGAGATATGCCTCTCCAACCCGGCATGTCTAAAGGCGGACCTGCTACCACTACTCCTCCCTCTGGACGCACACGACAGGGCCTGCTCTGCCTATGGGGGCATGGCGTATGTGGCCAACATCGCACCCGCACTGAAATGGGACCACTGTGCCTCCACACGACGGATCATCGAGAACAGCTACATCGAATGTCACCCAGCATGCCCCATCATGGTCCTCCAAGGGACAACTTACGAACAACACCTTGACAGCCACCATCCGCTACATTGGCTGGCAAACATGTACACCACCAATGACATGGAAGCCCTGCTGGACGGCATCGCATACCTGACAACCTGTAAATTCGTCGGACCACAACGCAGGTTCCCCGATTGACCTATGATGTCCAACCCCGCACCCATGCTTAGCTTCCGCACGGACTGGCCAGTCACCACCACAACAGCCATACCAAACGACCGGCAACTGTTACCACACCATCAACGACATCGCCATGACATCGGATATGACCGGGACATGCACACTGTTCCCCATCACATCCAGGAACACCGCATGCATCGTGGGAGGCAGTGGCATGGGGTCTGTGTATCGCACCCACATGGACGGAACTGCACGAACAACCAGGACACGACATGGATCCAGCGCCCATGGACACACACACCGCTCAGTGGACATGAATAGGTCGCCTGGAGTCTGTGGGTGCTGCACCCCTCCCACCCCCGCCCCGGGAATCCCATACCAGGACCTTTGCATGGACGACAAGTGCATACAACAACAACACGACCCCAGTGACTGTGACATGTCCAGTAACCACCACATTGCAACAACAAGTGGCACGCCGCTGCATGCACGCAAGCACATGCCCTGATGTCATCTCACATGCACGCGTGCATGAGGAACAACCGCAGCAAACCTGTCACATGGAACTGAGATGGACTGTGCCCATGATGCCAAGCGGTCTGGTAGGCTACATGTATACCGTCTGTGTCAAAGTCCGCAGCTCCGCAGCTATACGTAAATGTACATTAGCACAGCCTTGGCCAAGCAGATGTAACTCTGAAGCCCACATCCCACATGCAACAGCCAATCACATCTAACCCCACACCCTATCCCATTTGCAATCATGCTCAGTATATCCTCAACATGTATTCCGCTGCCAGTAGTGTCCACTATACTGCCTCACAGAGGACAGAAGACTCAATATAATGTTTGAAACCAAAACTGTCTCCGTTGACTCATTTCACAAGTACGAATGAGAGAGGATGAGAGTATGTGAAGTACACGGCAGTCGTGACATGACCATGTAGTCCACTGGTATTGGATGTCAACGCAAATGAGTAGCACAACTGTGGAAGACACACATGTGTCGTGTGAAGTCGTATGGACGCAGTGCTCAGGTGGGTGGGTGTGACGGGTAGATGCGCACATGCCAAGTTGGAGCACGCCGTGTCGGGAGGGGTCATGAACAGTACACCACCGCTTCCCTGGGCATTGTGAGAGGACACCTGTCGGGGGAGTGAACACGTGTGTGCACAGCAGCCGGGCACACGTACAAAGCGGTACCAGGCGCACCTCAGCCCACCCTCTGTGGACAAGCTGGATCCTGTTGTGCGCCCGCCATGCCCCTTGACAAGGCACACACAGCCCCAGTCGACCAGGTGTAACCCCAACATAGTCAATCCGCACAGGCGATACAGGGCACGGGATGGCAGTGGAGCATGGTGTGTGAGAGGTCTCCTCGCGCTCCTCCTGGTCATATCACGCAGGCAATAGAACCTCAACGTCTAGCATGGCACAAGTCAAATGGAAGTGTAGGGGGACGCACCACAGCACGAGCAGCACTGACGTCACGGGAGGTGGCTCGCACCATCCCATCCATTCCCCATTATACCAACCACGCCACATGCCATTGCGACTAAGTGCAAGCGCGTGCGCCACCACCCCCGAGCCCTCCCCAGAGAGGCCAAAGAGTGAATGTGTGGGCCATCAGTCACAGACGGACATGGCATGGCCGCAAGGGCAGCCACAGCCACTGGGTGTCGCAGGTGGCGGATCCGGAAGGCGAAGACTGTGATGCATAGTCCATGCAGGCCGGGTCTCCATTTGGGGCACCACGCAGGTGGACGGCGTCCCGCAACACATCATACCCTGAGACAGCCCACTCGTGCAACTGGACCCACACATACACTCCTTGCCCTCTCTGGTGCGAGCTTGGGGCTGCCTGTGCAAGCGCTAGCCTCGCAGGTGCACATGCATATTGGGGGAGCGAGGGAGGACATGAGGGCTGGGGCGAAGATGACTGTATCACTGTCAGTGAGTACAAGGGATGACCCAGATGTGGAAAGGAAGAGACGTGTCCCGTGTGTACTGCAACTAGTCGCCAATCCAACTACCCCCATGTCCGGAATGTAAGCCCGCACCTAGGCCCGCCCATCCGCCACATCGAATATACCACCAGCACGACAACCTTCCCATTCGAAACACTGACTGGGGGTGGCGACCAGTGAACAATCATGTGTAGCCTACCCACGCGTACATGTGGGCCCTCCATGATCCATGTCACCTGCGGCAAAGTCATGACATGCGCAATGAGGGAAGTGAGGAGAGCTGTCCGCCCCACGCACAGAAGGTGCATCAGCTCCACAGACCCAGCAGCGAGTCCAGCAGGGGTCACATGTGCAGGGGCAGCTGTGCCTGGTGTGAAGGCACATGCATATAGACAGCACATCGACCAATGTGTAGTCTGCCCACATCTACAGTCCATCATCATGCGGACATAGGAATTGAACACAGGGCAACACATCTGAGTGGGTGCACCCACCGTGACCAACAATGCGCAATCATCGACGTACCCGCCCTGTGCATGGCCCCCACCCAACGGAGGCACATCCAGTGCCACCATCCCACACACACAAGCCTTCCACGGAACATGCTGTGTCCAATGCTCAGTACAGAGTCAGCGCCCATCTGGTGGATCCTGAACAGGAGACACATGCACACACATGCCAGCTCCCACTATGTACGTCTGCCACCTGGCACGTGCAATGTAACCTCTCACCTGTGACGTGTGACTGCAAGCACACAGCCGTCTTGGCATGGGGCTGTCAATGTGGACACCTGTCAATGTTTCGGGAGGTGTGATCCGTACAGTGCTGCACATAGGGTGCAGTGCTGACACCTACTACTGTCTCATATCCCCTCGTGCCACAGGTCCCACTTGTTTTGGCCGCTCAGCCTGTGCCCACATCGTCGTCGTCGTGTGCCATACTCATCCAGCCTCGGAAGCAGTTCCATGCTCAGCAGACATTCATGTTGCCGTGGCGTTGCCGCTTGACGAATATGCAGTCAGTCCCCATCAGCACGCCCCGCAAGTCATTGGGGCCTAGATCCCCATGTGCATGCACATGGCAGTGGTTTGTATCACTAGCCATTGCCATTGGTGGGAGACCTGTGTAAGTGTATTGTGGCCGTGCCGTCCCAGCTTGACAGCTGGGCTGTGGCTCATGTGCTTGCTCAGTCATGTCAGTGATGTGTATGCGAAATTGCTATGTGTTGTGTTGCTTTGACATGTGTCCACTGCCATTTTCCCTAGGCGGAGACCGAACATTGACCGCCCATACCAATTGCTGGCGGACATGGACGATACAGAGGTCATTAGGAAGTTTCGGCTGGACAGGCCAACCCTGCATCGACTGTGTGCCATGTTGGAACCCCATCTCCGTCCCCGCAGGGTGTATCCGACAGCTGTCACCCCCACGGCTAAGGTGATGGCCGCCATGCATTTCTTCGCCACTGGGTCATTCCAGCACACAGTGGGCAGTGGAGGAGGGATGTCCCAGCCCATGTTCAGCAAGGTGCTGAGGGATGTACTGGCAGCCATGATGCTGTACCGAAACAGGTACATCCGCTTCCCCAGGGCTCGTGAATTGGCGGCAGTGAAGGGTGCATTCTATGCCCTTGGCAGAATCCCACACGTCGTTGGAGCCATTGACTTCACACATGTTGGCCTTGTTCCACCACAGGCCACTGAGCACCTGTACCGCAACAGGAAGCACACGCACTCCCTGAATGTGCAAGTGGTGTGCCTTGCGGACATGGTGATCACCCACGTGTGTGCAAAGTTCCCAGGCTCGGCCCATGACGCACACATAATGCGCAACAGCATCTTGCCACGACTGATGTCCAATCTGCAACAGGATCGTGGCTGTATTGTCGGTGAGTATGTGGAGTGGTGTAACGTGCTGGTTGTGCGATGCTGTCCCCTGTCCAGTTGGAATAGCAACGGTTCTCTGTGTCCCTCACACCCAGGTGACTCTGCGTACCCGAATGGGGCATGGCTGCTCAGTCCATTGAGGAATCCTCGCACCCCAGCAGACGATCGCTACAATGAGGCACATGGGAGGACCAGACGTGTGGTCGAGCGTACCTTTGGCCTCCTCAAGTCCAGGTTCAGGTGCCTGGACCGCACCGGGGTGCGCTGGCGTACTCCCCACAGAAGGTGTGCCAGATAGTGGTGGCGTGCTGCATGCTGCACAATCTGGCCATTCGGAAGCAGATCCCCCTCATCGTGGATGACGGAGATCAACCAGGGCCCCAGCCCGCAGACCAGGACAGCTCGAGTGAGGAGGACAGCGGAGAGGAGGAAGCTGGTAATGTGCGGCAGCAGCTCATCGCCCACTACTTCACTTGACGGTGAGTGTCCATGTACGACGGCTGATGTGGCTGTATCTGTGCAGGTGTGTGTGTGCTGTGTCAGGGTGGCCGTTTGTTCACTGCGTGCTGTGTGTCAACGCTCCATGGCCAGGGTAGTATGCCACTGTTGGTGGCTGTGGCATTGTACCCTATTGCTCTGTGCGATGTGTGTACATTGCTTGTAGTTGTTGACATGTACTGTGTGATGGGTGTGTGACACACTCATTGAATGTGCTCCTGTTCTGTCTCCCACCCCTAGGTCCCTACAGGCCCTCCGGTTCCATTGCCATGCCACGCATCAGGTGCCTTTCCGCCCAAGGTGGCCGTTGTATTCCGTACAAATAAAACACAGGGCACAAACAGCAGTTTGTGTAAGAGGTGCATTTATTTCAAACTGTGACATGTGATTGCGTGCGAGGTGATGACAAAAGTGGTGCGTGCAGTGACAATGAGCTGTCGGTCACGGCTGCGTGATGCTCAGGGTGTACCCATTTGTTCCATGTCCATGGTCCAACAGACACATGCCATCCAGATGGCTGTGTGGAGTGGGATCGTAGTCCAAGTCAATGCAGTGGGTGGTCAAGGAAGGCTGGCTGGCTGCCTCACTTGCGTCTGGAGCGTGCGTAGTCCTCCCGGGAGATCTGTTTGTACTTCGGACGGCCCCTTCCACGTTTGGGAGGGGGTGTGTGGTGGCGACCTGCTGGTGGGGGGTGAGGTGTGCTCACTGGCTGTGGACGCAGGGGTACTGGACACTGCTGCTCGACCCTGCGCCCCGGCAGGTGGTGGCGGTGGTGGAGCTGCTGTCCCTGGCTGTGACCTCACCGCCACCACCAGCTGGCCCATGAGGTCCACGAGTTGGCCCATACGGGCGTCCATGGACCTCAGCACCCCCAGCACCTCCCGCGTGTCTGAAGCAGACCTGACCCATTGTTCTTCGGCCTCTTCATAGGCCCCAAGGACTCTGGCCATTTGAGGCAGGGCATGGCTCCCAGGGGAGACTTGCGTTTCCCTGACCCTGCTCCTCCTACCAGTACTGCTGCCACCGGCCTGCCCACTAGCCACATTGCTCACCACGGTCCTCGCTGTGGCTCCCAGGGTGGATCCAGTCGGCCGGGCCACCACCTGCGCTGGGGCTGGTGCCAGCGAAGACGTGGTGGTGGTGGCGGCGGTGGTGGTCGGTGCGGTGATGGTGGCGGTTGCGGCAATGGTAGTGGCCGCAATGACTGTGGGTGTGGCCGCAATGACCGTGGGTGTGGCCGCAATGACCGTGGGTGTGGCCGCAACGACAGTGGCAGCAGGGGCTGGGAATGTTCAGCAGCCCTGGATGATGGGTTGGTGGGTAGGAGGGGTCCTGGGGAGCGGCTGGGCCCTGCCACACCAGATGGGCCTGCTTGGTGGTCCGTGTCCGAAGAGGAGGACAGATCCTCCACATCCGTGTGTCCTCGTTGGGGGCTTGTAGGCTGGCTGTGCTGGCTGCTGTCTCCATCCCCAGCATCCAGCAGTTCGTCACCTGTGGAGAGAATGAGATTTGTTATTGTGTTGCACCTGGCGAAGTATGTATTTGTCGTCTGACATTAACAGTTCGTGCAATCTCGTACATGGGTTTCCCGGAGGCGTGTGTGTGGCTGTAGCATTTGTAGTTGTGTGTGCTTGACAATGGGACTGTGTGCTGTGCACATGTGGCATGGGACGGATTGGCCATGCCGATGGGTGTGTTGCTGTGCCCCTACTTATTGTGACTCTGGTGTATGCGGGCTCCTGGCCCATCCTGGGTCTGGTTTGTACTTTGCTTTTGGTGTTCAGATGGGACGCTTAGGAACGCATATGGCAACATGGGGGCCATGCCCCAGATTCGCATTTGGGATGGAATATGCTTTTGGGGTACATGCTGTGAGCCATGGGTGCCGAACGTGACATGTGTTGTGGCAGCATGACAGTGCATGGTTTGAGGTGTGTGCATGCTTGACATGGCCTGCATATTTGCTGTCTGTTGTGATTACTGGACATGGCATTGGACGCATCGTTATGAGTGAGTGATGGTTGTGTGCCAGCCAACGTATTGCAGTTGTCCCATCTCCTTGGTGTGCGTGCTGCCCTGTGCCATGTGCATCACTGCAGTGCTCGGGGGTGTGGCCCATGTTGTGTGTTGTTGCTCACAGTGTGTCGTGCGCTTCATTGACTTCTGGCACATGGTTGGTCATGGGCATGTATCTTAGCGTGACTGCTGTATGTGTGGCAGCTGTGCGGATGACATGCCTTTCATGAGACTGGGGCTGACGGATGGGATGGATGGTATGTTGTATGTGCATGGTGTGACTGTGTGTTTGATGGGTTCAGTGGTGTTCGTGTGCATTTATGTTGTTCCGCTCTGTTGCGTCTTGTGTTGTTTGTCTTACATAGGCGTAGTTGTGGGGTGTGTGGTTGACAGGCAGTAGGGGCTACATGGACAGGACTTCAATGGTGTTTCGGTTGTGTGTGATGGGTTGCACAGTGGCTGCCGTGTGGTACTATATTCAGTATGGCTTGTGCATGCAGACGTGGCTCCTTGGGTGTTGCTGTGTTTGTGATGGGTCATGTGGGGTGTGAGTCTGTGGTTCATGTCCGTGTGCACATTGTTCACTTGTTCGTGACGGTGGGCGGTGCTGCGTGTTCGTCTGCTACGTGACATGTCCCATGTGTTGGTCGTGTTACGGTCCTCATGCCTCCAGTAATCCAGCCCTGTCCAGTTTCCCACCTGCAGGTTGTTCGTGCGTGCACTGTACTGGATGCCACATGGTTCTAAGCGGGGGTGCTCCATGTTGCAGGTCTGTGGGGGTGGGGGGTGTTGTGGGTCGTGGTGGTGGCTGGACACCCACTGACACCGATTGCTGTGGACCGTGATGTCTACCTTTCGGCTGTTGTTGTGCACTGCGGTGGCTGACACGTGGCTGTGGAGTGTGGGGGATGCTCCTCCTTGCTGTGCTGTGGGACTAGGGGCCTGGTGTGTTTTGTACTTGGGCTGTCCACCCTCCCACCCACTGCACTTTGTGTTCCTGCCACTTACCTGTTACTTGTCGGTTAGTGCAGCTATGGCGGACACATGGGTGTGGTGGGTGCTCGTTGTGGCGCTTCTGGCATATTTGGGGACCTGTTGGTGGTTACGTGGCTGGCTGAGTGTACACATGTCCCCACGCATCTTACAGTTGTTCGGTTTGGGCTGTGTGTGGTGGTGTCTGTTGCATGTGTGTGTGATGTGTTGTGTATTGTGTGCTGGACATGGGGGTGTTTGTCCCTGGGAGCTGTGGCATGGTATACATTAGTTTGTACTTACCAGCCTCCACTCCCCCTGCTAATCCGGCGAGGATCTCGGGATGTATGATGACTCGCACCTTCTCCTCCCACGCTTTGAAGGTCTTGAAGAGTGCGGGATTCCCTCCGCCAGTGACGGCAGCCAGCTCTCTGTTCTTGCTCTCCTTCTTCTTGACCAGGCTCTTGACGTCATTCCACCGTTTGTTTATTTCGACTCTGTTCCTGGGCAAGGTCCCGACTGCATTGACCTGGTCTACGATCCGGTTCCACATTCTCTTTCTGGTGGCTAGTGGTGTGTGCTGGACCAGGTTCCCATAGATTTGTGGGTGCACCTTGATGATCTCGTCGACCATGACCGTCAGCTCCATGGGCGTGAACTTGGGCATTCTTTGTGGTGCCATGGTGTTTGTGGTGCTGGTGCGGTGTGTGTTGTGTAATGTGCAGGGGTTTGTGGTGCCGGTGTTTGGTGGTGGTGGTGGTGGTGGTGGTTGTGATGTGTGCGTTTCTGTGGTGTGCTGCTGTCCTTGCTGTGTCACTGTGTCCTCTCCTCTCCTCTCTAGTTTGCAATGTTGCAAGGGGTTGTGGTCTGTGGGAGTGCTGCTTTTGTACTTACCTATGTGGGTGTGTCCTCATGGTCTGTTGTTTTCAGGTGTGTTGTGTCTGGGGTTCTGGCCTTTGTAGTTTTTGTTTGTCCAGGGGGTGTTTTCGGGATGTGTACTGTGCTTGTGTATTTGTGCGTGCCTTGCTGTGTGGACTTGTTGGCCATGTTGTGTGCGATTGTTATCGTCAGCGGATGGTTTCTGTGCAGGGACGTGGGCGCCATGGCTTCTGCCGTGTCGGTTCTCATCGGCGTTGTTTGCGCTGGCGGGCGGTATATTTGTAGTTTTCCCGCGCTCATGGCGGTGCGATCGTAATCTCACGTGCGGTGTGTCGGGCGTGAGGGCGGGCGGTTTTGTGTTGTCGTGCGTGTTTCCGTCCGTGGCGGGCGGTTTGACTCCGACTCGGACGATGGCAGGCGGTATCTTGTGTGATTTTTCCGCCGATGGCGGTTTTCGGTTTGTGTAATCGTAATGGCGTGGTCGGTGTTCAGACGGTGTGTGCGGGCGGATTTTTGCCGCTTCCATGCCTGGCGGATTTTTTTACGCCGGGTATCGTAATGGGCCCCTAAAATACCTATCCTTGTCACACAAAATTATATTTTACTATAAAACTAAATAAAAAAAATAATAGGAACCCTCAGTCAACCCCAACATAACACACTATTTGAAAAGAAAAGTAATACAATCTGTCAGGAGACGTTTTATATTTCTATCTAAATATAAATACATCCCACATCCAAAAGAAATGTTAACATATTAAACACATATCAATAATTAATATGCAATTTAAGAATAACAAGAATAACAATAGTCAGCCAAAGCTTAATAAAAAACACTATAAATATAGAAATATGTAAAATAATAGTTTACAAAAGCATATAAAAACTTACAAATAGCATTTACTTATAGATAAAATAGTTTATAAAATATTGCACATTTAATATATTTATTAATTAAGATCAATGTATGTATATTTTACTTAACTACTACTCACCAAATCCCCAATAATTAATTCCAAAACCCAAAAACAAAATGTATTAAATTATTTTAAAATGTATTAAACATGTAGAAAAATAACCCTTAGAAATGCTCAATTACCATTAATCAATAAATATTAATTCCAACTCCAATATACCCTGTAGTCAAAAATTAAAATGTAATAAACAATTAAAAAATATATTCAACATGAAAACAAATATAAAAAAAATCTAAATGAATAATTCAAATTAAAATACATTTTCCAAAACACTGCCAACCCAAACCCCCAAAACTCAAACCCAATCCAAAAATGATATTACTATCATAGGGCCTGATTACAATGGCGGGAAGATCGCCACCCACAGGCTATCGGTGGCGGTCTCCCCGCCATCTTAACCCACTTTACCGCCCGCCACATTTGGATGGCGGGCGGCTGTGTGGCAGTCGGAAAGACAGACCGCCATGGATCTGACGGGCTCAAGGAGCCCGTCGGTCCATCGGAGGCTGAGTAATGCCTACAATGGTGGTGGTGCCTAACAGGCACCGCAGTAGGCATTGCGATGTTCCTTCCCGCCGGCCCTTTCATGTCGGTGAACCTGCCATGAAAAGGCTGGTGCAAAGGGACATTGGGGGCCCCTAGCAGACCCCCCTTACTCCTGGCCCACAGACATGGGACCTGGAGGGCACGACTGTGGTGCCCCCCTACATATCCCTGCACCATGTGGCAGGCATCGCAGTGCAGGAATATGTGTGGGTTGTTTGTTTTGTACTGCGGTGGGTGCTGCAGAGCCCAGCACCTGCCTCAATCCAAAATATGGGCAATGCGACCGCCACGGTGGCGGTTGCATCCTAATTTGCCCTGTGGGACCTCCACCTTGTACTGAGGTTAGGTAGTTTTGCGCTGACTGAGGTCTGTTCGCCATCGTAATTGGGCCCATAGTATTTTAAAATAATTGCTATTAAATTTATTAATAAATTAAGTAATTAGATAAAAACATTTTTCAATGCATCAACAACATAATAAAATGATGCTATAGTAAACTGGATTTAAAACTTCAATATTAGTGTAAAACAATAGATATACTTACCTTTTTGTAGTCAGGGTTCACAAGGTCCCTCCACCTTGAAATCTCACTCTAAGTATTGGGGGTATTTTGACAAATGGTGTTCTGTTTACAATGTTTTGGCTTGTTCTTGTGATTTCTCTTTCGATCTTGCAATTTCTGTTGGATGGATCTCGTAATTTCTCTTGAATGAGTTTTACCTTAATCTTTCTCTTACAACCTTGAGATCTCAATGGCTTTCAGGGAGTTGTCTGAATCTAGATTTGGGGTTGACTATTTACTCTCTAGGTTGTTTAAACGCTTTTCTGTTGCTAATCCTATAATACATGTTATCTCTCCTCCTTGAGAGCTTTCTGTGGTGTTAAGGACTTTAAAGGTTCATCTTTATGAACCACTGGAAGAGGAGGATTCTTTCAAACTTCAGTTCATTGAGGCCATTACTTCGACATGGAGGATTGGGGATATGGGAGCTTTGAAGTGCTGTGCTCCTTTTATTAGATTTCAGGAGGATGGTGTGATTTTTAACCTGATCCTACTTTCATTTCTAAGGTTAACTTTTTTTTCCACAGATCTCAGGAGATTGTACTTCCTTCTTTCTATCCTCTCCCTTCTGCTAATGAAGAGAAAATGTTAAGTACTTTGGATGTTAAAAGACCCCTTAGAATTTATATTGACAGGTCTCATCAATACATCAAAACTGATTACTTATTAGTGGGGCTTGACCAGTCTGAAAGAGGTAGGAAGGCAAACAAATTAGTTTGAGCAGGTGGATAAAGTCAACCATACTACTGGCAGAACAAAAGGGTGGTAGGAATGTTGGAAGTCTAGGAAAAACAAGAGGGATAGCTACATCCAAGCTGAGTTGCAGAGACTATATACAGGCGCAATCCTGCAGTGCCAGACCTTTTATGGTACCTGGTGTGAGTGGGTGGGGCTTGCATTTTAGGATCCTGTTGTTTTAATACTGTCTCAAAGTGACAGCCACCTCATGAGTAATGACTGTGACAAGGATGATATGTACTAAGGGCAGTGAAAATTACTGGTAAGTACCCGGGTCATTCTCTCCTTCTCCTAATGAACATTGAATTACTGAAGGATTATCTTAAGTCACTATGGTACATGATAATGGCACTATGGGGCAGGCTGACATAACCACAGGACATGAGGACCACATACATCACACTAATATTTTTATAGAATGCGATGACTTAAGTATAGGTTATACATACAGTGTGCAAAATAACATCAGCTAGCAGAATGACATTTACATGGACCGTGATGACCTCATAATAGGGCCCACTGACATTATGAGTAGGCATGATAACAGTGTACGGCAGGCAGATGTTGTTGTAGTACTGCTGTCTGATGCACTTATTTAACCATACCTATTGTGGACTTATTCTTAACTCTCCCTGCCACACAACCATAAACATGCACTCTCCAATAAATAAACACTTTCACTTATAACACATAAAGACTGATTATCTTTGGCAGTACTTGTTCTTAGTGAAGGCATTTTCGCTCAGTAATCTTGTGGCAGCCATGGGAGAAATGGGGGAAATGGACAATGAGATGGGCAAGTTCAAAAGTGAGTGTTATTTACTGTGGGCCCAGGAAGATTGAGGAATTTCATTGTATATAGCCTGTGTTGATGCTCTCTTATCAGATAATGCCAGTACTCTACTGCATGCATGCATTTTGAACTTGGACCTCTGTGGGTCTGAGAGTAGTTTCATTCATTTTTCCCCAAAAATTAATTGAAATGCAATTTGTGGTTCATAGATGGTGGTCCTATTGGGTCTCTGTTTTTTAAATCCCTTTTTTGGACATAGAGAAGTAGTGACAGTAACATCCCCAGGCCCCTGAAATCTTCTATTTTGCTTACAAACCTTGAGGACATATGTGGCTAGTGGAGTGGTTCTCTCTTAATAGATACCTTCCAAATGACTTATCCTCTGGCGAAGTCATTAATGATTTGAACTATTTGGACTACTGTTCCCAATAAACACCTTGGATATGAAACAGACTCGCACATCATTGAGTCTGATATACACAAAAGCAGACAGCAGCACTACGTTTCCCAGCCTCCCTGCTTGGTAATGCAGAGTATGCGTCACTATGTAGACGTCAGCGGAGAGGGCAGGCCTACTTTCTCCAATCCCGCACATCTTACTCTGCACGAATATCTTTCTCTCCTGCCCAATACTGAGCGCTATAAGGATAACTTCACATATCGAAACAATCCTCTAAACTAAGGAATAGTACTGGCTGAATGAAATGTTTGGTACACACGCTCACATAACAATCACAGTTATCATGTGACATGACCTGCCACACCCTCTTTATCGCCAAATAGCGCAAAACTAACTAACAATCAGGGTTGCAGGGACAGATGCAGGTCACAATATGGATGCACTGCCTTGATAATGTAAGTGCTGTAAATTACTGGCCCCAAACACTTGGACTAAGTTTACAAAAAAGCAAACCACTGTTTTTTTTTTCAGTGTTTGACTACAGGGAATGTCCCCCCCACAAAACCCTATGATGCCTTATTAGTAGATAAGACATGTAGGAAGACTGGAACCATTACCACTCTGAGTGTGCATGTTGCACACTGTTGTTCTAAGTTTGTTTTTAACTTTATTTCTCTGAGTATTGTGCCTTGTGTTTGTATATACTTGTGACTGCGTGGATTGAGACTTAACTCATTGAGGGATAACTCACTCATTTTGGCATACTTTACTGATCTCTAAAGGGAGATTTTGCCTTAAGGAATATGACATTTAAATACGGAATGTCTATTCACGCTCATTACTTTGACGCTTACTCTCTTTTCAGCCATGGCCATAACAAGGAAAAGGTCCTAAAGAATGGTCTGTATGTCATGTGCATGCTTCTTAAAAAGTACTGTGAATGCATTATATTAGGCTGCAAACCCTAGCCATATCATGCATGGATTTAACTTGGTCCTGAGAAAAGGCGATTGACCCTTTGGGGCAGTTACACATCTGAAACATGCCGATCTTCTGATGTCAAGGACTATTGAATCCTTATGACATCTCACTGTTTTTAATCTTGCCCAAGGTCTTATTCATTAAAACATTGCTTCTGGATCTAAGAGGCAATTGTAACGCACTCACATAATCCCCTGCGATTTCACCTATTTAAGAGCTCCGCTTACAAATGCGTAGAGCCAACCCACTCTCACTAGGTGAGTCTGGTGTGGGTCAATGATGAAGCAAGTCACAGGTGATGACACCTGTAGGTGAGGATCCAACAAATATATCCAAGAAATGTGGTGTAGGCACGAATGTACCTGGGTGCCATCCACTCACTCACTTAGGATATTTGAGCAGTCACCCATACAACCGTATACAAGATGGGATTTGGGAGAACTGAGTTAACCCTTTGATAGAGCAGGATTTCGCAAAAAGAAACCTGCTCGGATTGACACCCCCAAAATACTTATTAACAGTGTACGGTGTAAAATTAACAAAGCAAATCACATGAACACGTGGGAAACCGCTTTGCGCATGCGTACACTAATGTAAACTAATGTATGAAAGAACTAGGCCGCATTTTACATTGCATTTAAAAAGAAACAAGATTAATGCACGTTTAGGCCGCATCTCGCATTCGCCTTTTTGCATTTTGCTTTAAAACGATAATAAATAATGCCGCTTTGCATGAAGCTTAAGCTAGGAAGAATATTAACAGGGGATAGTGCAAAGGTGGGTGGTACACAGTGAAAAGTGCTTTACCATGTAATTAATGAATGTTTATGTTCTATTTACCGTAGTGAGTCGAATGGGCCTGTATTTTCCTAATTTGTCCGGATAGATGAGGGGCTGGAAAATGAGCAAGAATGACCTGACAAAACTGACAGAAGTGCTGAGCGCTGCGGATGATGAACATTAGTTCAAGGCTATGCAGCACAGAGAACATTGTTTGCCTGCCAAAAGATGAGACTGGCTCTGGGATCCACGACTTCTTCCGCAGACGTGGCTGAGAATGTAATGAAATGTAGCAAGAATAAAAATGCATGGACTAGTCAGTAACTACGGAATGGGAAAGGAAGTAGAACAATGAGTCTGAACAATTTTGAATGAAATCACGGTGGTGTGATACACCACCTCCCCGAGCATCCAATGAGCAGTCGAATTCGGTGCAATGTTTCAATTAATGTGGGTTGGACATGTAGGTTTTAGGGTATAACTGGGGTGCCTTTGGGGCTGTGGTTGAGGTTAGCGCGGTGTTTCAGCGTTAGGAGATTGAGAAGGGTGATGCGTCGCTGTTCGACGGTTTGCAGAGAGGGCTAGCTGTTCCTGTCCTTGTCTTGTCCTGTTCATGAAATCTTTGTTTCCTAACTCTATTTCAGGAGACCCCCACTACTCCCTTGGCCAGGGGGGTGGTATTTCATTGATCATTGGGTTTGTATTATCTTCCGACTCAAAATTTGCATAATCATTTGCAAACGTAATTTTGTCTCTGAAACCTATGTCTCTTCATCTATCCACTCCGTCATAAGTATATTGTTTCGCATTATTTTTTGCTGAAGCTTATGTCTCTTCATCTATCCACTCCCTCATATGCATATTGTTAATTGTTGATGAGTTTGATACTGTTTGCATTGCTGATTGATTTTCTCTCCCTTGTGTGAGATTCTTTGTTTGCATTGCGACCTGTATACGATGAGCATTAATCATTTATTTGAGATAAACCTTTTAAAACTTACTGAGAGTCTGTGATTATTTAGCTGGTTAGATAGTCAGTTAGCTCTATCATTACCATCAACTACTCAACTAATTGGTCCGTCGACCGAGAGGAAAGAGAGTTGATATATAGGTCTAGTTATGTATTTAGAATAATTGAATATTAATCTGTGAAGGAAACGATTTCCACGTCTTTAAAACTTGACCCCCAGCGCATCAGGGATTTGGGTGAATGTGTATGGGCCATTGTATGTAATATTGATGAGTATCGATCCCTGATTAAGTGTTGCGCTGGATCAGTTTGCTGGTAGCAGAGGACGATTTAATTATTGATTAGTTTGGTAATAATTATTGATTATATGTTTTTAACAAGAAAAGTTAGTGTCCTGTTCTATGTTGTCTAGAAGTACAGGTACGGAAGTACCTGAGGAATCCCGGGATGGAAATTTAGCCTGAAGTAGGCAGAAGAAGAGTGTGGATAAAGAAATCACACTGCAGAAGTACTTTGTCTGTTGTTATAATACTGTACGGCGGAAGGCTGTATGTGTTATATTTAGTGACAATTTCGTATGTGAGTAGAGTGTCTGAAATAGCGAAGGGTCCACTTTCGAAACTCTGGCCTTTGGAGTACCAAGACCTCTTTTACACCAAAAAGTCCTCTTGCGAAACTTTGGCCTTATCCCTAGAGGAGTGCCAAGTCCACCTGTAGCTTGTTTGGGTGTAAGGTAACGCTGGTCGTTATTTTACTTGAAGTTAAAGAATTTCTCATTTTGAAGTGAAGAACTATCTCTTTATTTAGAGGAACAGACACGGTAGCATTGTTTTATGTTGTTACTAACAAGAATTTTGATTAAGAAGATTTAGAAATACATTGCCGTATTATTGTGTAAAGGGAGGATCAGTAGAAGAAGTGATACTGACGTCACAAAAAGGCCGCGCTGGCATTGGTCAGACAGCGAGCAAAAAAGTAAGCTCTGATTGGCCGGTTGGTGTGAGCCGCGCTGGTATTGGTTGAAATAGCAGTTACGTAGAGAGCCGTGATTCGACGGTTGGTGTGAGTCGCGCTGGTATTGGACAAAAACTGACAAATAGAATAAGTAGAATTACGGAAGGGTTTCCTTGTTGTTTTGCTGAGGAACATTAGTGTAAAGAGTTAGAAAAATGAAGTTGCTAAAGAAAATAAATAATTTTTTTAAAAAGGATAAACCGATAGTGACTAGAGAGGGAATTCTTATTCCCCCTCCAGGAACGCCTGCTTCCTATATGATGTTGGAGCGAGGATACCATACGTATACTTGGTTAGAGAATTGGGTGGAATACACAAAGGATGATGGTGTTATAGCTTTTCCACAGCGTAGTTCGTTTAGTATAAGGATTTTGCAGAATTTGAGAAATCTAATGAATTCATTAGAGCCAAATCCCAGACCTACACAGTATGAAGCGTTAGAGGAATGGGAAGTAGAAGCATTCGAAAGAGAGAAATATTGAGGGGGTAGGAGATACAGAAATGTAATGACTAGATACCCTTTTGAGAGAAGAGAGGATACAATGAAACGATGGAGGAGAGCTGTGGTTACTGAGGGTTTGTACCCAGTTTTAGTTGCTGAAGACCAGACAGGAGGCAAATGAAAAGAGAAAAAGAAAAATTTAGAAACTTCAAGTTTAAGAGATGATGCAAACGATTCTGCTGATGAGTTGTTAGAGGATTTTATGACCAAAAGACCTCCACCATATCAAGAAAATTCAGTTGAGGTGACTCCGAATGCACCCTTTATGGGAACTCTATTAACCCCACAGATTGCGGACATGGCTAGAATAGTGCGAGAAAAAGAATTGGACAGTCTAAAAAAGGCAAGAGTAGAGCAGATCCAGAAAATAAATCAGTTGAGTCTAAATGCAGAACCATTGACGATACCGGTAATAATTGGTCCCATAGTTCCATTGTATGGAGAAAAACAGAATATATCAAAAGTACATACATTGGCAGTTCCAAGGAGTATCAACAGGAGTGGAATGGTGACGGTAGTAAATGAGGATGGACAGGCTGACACAAATACTACATTGTTAGATCTTCCGGTTTGTGAGATGATAACAGAAACCCCTAGAAGAAGTGTACAAATAGATCCAAGGAGAATAGGGCCGAATGTTATTTCAGTGACATGGAGTTCAGCAGGTCCTTCACCAGAGGAATTGAATGATTGGATAAAGGGAATGGAAAGGCAAAAACCTCAACCACAGAGTATAAATGTGAGCCAATTGAAAGTGGATTTGGAAGAGATGATTGTTGGTACAATAAGTCCAGATAGACTAGGGACTTATCCGAGATGAAGAGTTGTTGTTTTTGTGTAAAAGTATTACTTGGAGAGCGAGGAATCTTCATGAGAAAATAGCAGAGGCTGCTAGTGAATATGGAATAGATATAGAGAAGTCAAAGGTGTTGCAGAAATCGTACAGATTGGCCTTTATCGAAAAGGATTTGGAGAGTTTGAATGCATCAGGAAAAAGATTGCAGATAAAAGAGTTGATGAATATTCTGAAAAAATGGGGAGATATTGAACGGTGGAAAGGTAGACGGACGAAAAAGAAAGAAGAGGCAGCTGGAAAAGGAGCATCAATGTTTCCGTTAAAAGAGACAGAACAAGTTGAGAGGGCGTGTCCGATGAGAGAAGTTCCAGGTGGTGGATATGTTCATGTTCCTTGGACAAGACAGGATATATTGCCCTTTACGAATGATTTTCCAAGATTAAGAGAGAAACCGGTTGAGTGGTGTAAACAGGTAGAGAGGTTTGTGAAAGTTTCAAAGATTTTGTTAAAAGATTTAGATGGTTTGTTTGAGATTGTCGATCCAGCTGATTTGTGGACAGAATGTAAAATTATGGCGATTGGCCAAAAGAAGATTATCCTAGAGATTCTAAAACAGGTGCACCATCTGATGAGGTGATGAAAAAGTATAATCAGGTAATCACCTTTTTGAAAGGAAAAATTTCCCTAAGGAAACAGATTGGGTAAAGATTGACAGAACGACCCAAGAACCAAAGGAGTCAGTGCATGCTTATTATGAAAGGTTGTTGCAGGTATTTAAACAGTACAGTGGGTTTGAGAACATTGGAGACAAAGATATGGGACATTTTGTGTATCGTTTTGTGTTTGGTTTGAAACCGGAGATAAGTAATATGATTCAGCAACATTTGATCTGTTGGCAGAGCAAAACAATTTATGAAATTTTGAGGTATACAAAGTATTGTGGTGATGGCATTAAATCAAGACATAAAAAATTAAAGGAAAAAATGATGTGGGCACAAGTGAAGGTAGCAGAGCAACAAGAAGTAATTAATAATTCCCAGACAGGTTACCAGATGAATGGTCAGAATCAAAATAGTCAGGTACCCAGTGAAGGTAGAGGGAAAATGAGTAAAGAAGAGGCTTGGAAGAAATTTCCTTGTCATGCGTGCGGAAAGTATGGACATTGGAAGAACGAGTGTAGATCCGCTCAAAAGAATAATGGGGTAAATCAAAATTTAAATCCAGAGCTGCAGAATGAGGTGGGTGTGAATCAACAGCAGCAGCAGGTAGTTGCTCCACAGTTACAGGTGCCACAAGCTCCCATGCCCAATAATGTGAATGCTCAAGTACAGAGGTACGGTGCGAACACTGGATTTCACGGAGGTGATCAAGTTGGTAAGAATCAAATTGTGCAAATGGTTCTGCAATATTGGTTGCAGTGCAATGAGAATGATTCAGACTCATCTCAATGACGGTGCCTGAGGGGGAAGGAAGAGTGCGTACTTGGTGCATCTTTAACGGTAGATCAGTCAGGTCCATTTATTGATGGAAAGGTGGAAGGCAATGATATTACATTCCTGGTGGACACTGGTGCTACCCGTTCTACTGTGAGAGCAGCAGAAATTCCGAAGCTACCCCTTTCGGGAGAAACTATCCACATTGTAGGAGTCTCAAATAAGCATATTAGAACACAAATCCAATAGAAGTTCATATTGGGAGTTTCAGAGACATGCATCGTTTCGTAGTATGTGACTCAAGTCCAGTAAATCTCCTGGGAAGAGATTTATTGTGCAAAATGAATTGTACCATCTTTTGTACACCAGATGGGATTGCGTTTCAGACACCTGATGAGGATGTTGAATTCAAGATGATGTTAGCGAAGCAAGGGACAGAAGTGGATGAGTTGTTTTCACTTCTCACAGAAGAAAGTTTGCCCAAAGAATTAAAAAGTACAGTGAGGTCGGATGTATGGGACTTTACGGGAAAAGAGATTGGCCTAAGGACAAATGTAGATCCGATTCAGGTTACAGTGAAAGAGGGCACTGTGTATCCAAACACACCTCAGTACAAAATGAGTCCAGAAGTAATTGCAGGAGTCACTCCTGTGATTGATCAAATGATTGAACAGGGAATTTTGAAAGAAATAATGAGTAGTCCTTGTAATTCGCCTATTATAGGAATTAAAAAGCCAAGTGGAAAATATAGAATAGTACAGGATTAAAGAATGATTAATACAATTGTAGTACCCTGTTGTCCAGTAGTACCGAATCCAGCAGTAATCCTTTACCAAATTCCATGCGATTCAGAATGGTACACAGTGATTGATTTGTGCCAAGCATTTTTCTCGATTCCTTTACATCCGGAAAGCCAATATCTTTTTGCATTCCGGTTCGGAGACCGTGTTTTGGCATGGTGCCGTGTTCCTCAAGGGTACACAGAGAGTCCTTCAATCTTTAATCAGATTCTGAAAAGGTGTCTGGAGACCTGGGTCATGCCAGGAAATTCAGTTTTGGTTCAGTACATTGCTGACCTACTTGTGGCATCAAAGACCTGAGAGGCATGTGTGACAGATACCATTGCCTTACTGAACCATTTGGCAGAAGGAGGACACAAAGTGTCACCAGCAAAATTACAATTTTGTAAACAGGAAGTCCAATACCTAGGACACAAAATAGAAAAGGGAGTCAGAAAGGTGACACCAGAAAGAATTAGTGTGATTAAACAATTGAGCCCACCTACCACTCAGAAAGAAGTCCGAATGTTTTTGGGAATGGTTGGATATTGTAGGCAGTGGATCAGTGGTTTCTCACTGATTGCAAAACCTCTACAGAGGTTGACACGAAAAGATGTGAAAAATCCGATTGTGTTGGATGATGAAAGTATGGAAGCTTTTACTAAACTGCGAAACAGTCTTTGTCGAACACCTGCATTGGGAATGCCAGATTATGCAAAGGATTTTGCATTGTACTGTTGTGAAAGAGATGGGTGTGCACTTTCAGTTTTAACTCAAAAACATGGAATGGCACGACGTCCAGTAGCATATTTTTCTGCTACTTTGGATTCAGTGGCTACAGCGTTGCCAGGCTGTTTAAAAGCAGTAGCTGCTACTTGTGTGAGTCTGGAACAGAGTGAAGCAATTGTGATGGGACATCCAGTCAAGGTGTATGTGCCACATTCAGTTGAAATCCTTTTGACACGCACAAGGACACAGTACATGACCTTTAGTCGGCTGACTAAGAAAGAAAGAGTGATTTTGGGTGCTGAAAATGTGACTGTGGTAAGGTGCACTACAGTGAATCCAGCAACTCTGTTGCCGAATTCATATTGTGAGGAAGTAAGAGAGGAGGCGGATCATGATTGTTTGGATGTGACAGAGTTGTGCACGAAACCCAGGCCCGATATTGAGGACGTTCCATTAGAAGAATCAGATTGTGAGATGTACGTTGATGGATCATGTTTAAGAAATGAAAAAGGAGAATTGTGTTCTGCCTATGCTGTTTGCACCATAGCGGGAGTTTTAGAAGCATCCTGTTTAAAGGGGGTAAACTCTGCTCAAATTGCTGAATTGATAGCTCTGATTAGAGCGTGCATAATTGCAAAAAGCCTGAGGGTAACCATATTTACTGATAGTCAATTTGGTTTTGGGGTTGTTCACGACTTTGGTCAGCTATGGATGCAAAGGGGATTTCTGACTTCTTCAGGTTCCCCTATAAGAAACAGCAAAACTGTAAAAGATTTATTGGATGCTTTACAAATGCCCAAAAGAATTGCAGTGGTCAAATGTTCCACACATAAGTCAGGAGATGACTATGTGACGAGGGGCAACAGATACGTACGCAGATCAAGTAGCGCGTTTCTGTGCACGAAATTTAATTTCCCTAAACAGAGGGGTTGAAAAGGAAAATACCAATTGCCATCTTATGTTTTCTTCATGTTTTGAAACTTGGGATGCGATTAGGCAGTTACAGGAAGAGGCAAGTGATGAGGAAAAAGAAATTTGGATACATTCAGACTGCAGAAAGAGAGCAGAGGACGAAGTGTGGGTCTATATAGACGAAAGACCAGTCATGCCAGATGGTTTACTATCCCAAATGGCAAGGGTATACCATGAAATTGCACATGTTGGAAGAGATGCAAAGATCAGGCTCTTCAAGCAATCATGGCATAACCCAAAGTTCAGGGTCATTGCAGAGAGTCTCTGCCAGAGGTGTGTCACCTGCCAGCAGCAGAGTCCAGGCAGGAAGACAGTTGTTAGTTGGGGACAAATTGGAAAAGCAGCAGGACCATTCACCCGACTTCAGTTGGATTTTATTGAGCTTCCCCCGTGCAATGGGCTGAAATAGGTGTTGGTTGTTGTCTGCTTGTTTCCTCGCTGGGTGGAAGCCTATCCAACAAGAAGGAATGACAGCCTAACTGTTGCAAAGCTGCTTCTAAGAGAACTGATTCATAGATTTTGATTTCCATTCACTTTAGAAACAGATAGAGGAACCCATTTTAACAATGAGATAATTCGGATGATTTGTGCAGCATTACAGATTGAACAGAAGCTGCATTGTGCCTATCGACCTGAAGCAACTGGAGTGGTTGAGCAGTTAAATGGCACAATAAAATCTAGGTTAGGAAAGGTGTGTGCATCCACAAGACTGAAATGACCTGATGCTTTACCCCTTGTATTAATGATTCTTAGAAGCATTCCTGACAAAAAGACGGGTTTGAGTCCACATGAAGTCCTGATGGGAAGAGCAATGAGACAAGCATTTATACCAGCGAACAAACTGATGAATATATCTGATGATCTAGTGCTTGATTATTGCAGAGGATTAGCTGATCTGGTGCGTTCTGTGTCTCGCCAGGTTGGAGAAGATGCTACTATGACACAGCCGAATCAAGCTCATGATCTGAGTCCTGGTGTGTGGGTTCTTGTCAAGAAACACGTGAGGAAATCGTGTTTAGAACCCAGGTGGAACGGACCTTACCAGGTGATTCTGGTGACGACAACAGCAGTGAAGTGTGGTGGTTTGCAAAACTGGATCCATGCCAGCCATACCAGACGAGTCCCAAGTCCCCTTGAAAGACAAGAAGAGCAGCAACTGGTAAACCAAAGCCAAAGACCATAGGCTGAAGTGTGTGAAGCTGAAGAATCTAGAATAACAGATTCTGAAGAACAAATGGATGATGAACAGCCAAGAACAGGTCAAGTAGAGTGGGCCCCAGTTACTGGGTCTCATGAGACTGCTGTTGAACCAGAAGAAAGAGAAGTTACTGAAGGTCAAGAAGTAGAACAGATAGAAGAAAGGTCAAACAAGTGATCCAGCGCGACTAATATAATTTCTTCTCCTGTGGACATAGCATCCAGGTTGGAAACACTCCTTTTCCACAACTATACCAATATGACGGTGGGGCCCATATCACCGCATATACATTCACTCACTCAAATATTCCCTGGATCTCATCCCCTTCTACCTCGGAGAAAAAGTTAAATGACTGCTGGAAGAGAACGGGATACCTTTTAAAGTTGACAAGATAACTGTTTAAACATCATACATAATTAGTTTTTATCCTGTCAATTTCTAAAACATCAAGGTATTCCGCTCATTGGTCGATGGACCAACTAGTAGGAATCAGTTGATGGTGATTAAGACCAGCTCAATCACTTTAACCTATTAAACATTTGCATTTATTATTGAGCTAAAGAACCACAGACTCGTAGTTTTAATTATAATAAAGTTTATCTAATTGTTTAAAATGCATAGAAAAGTCTCAATTTTATTAATCAATTAATACATTTATTATCATTATAAGAAATAATACTTCAGAGAATTTATGCATACCCTTTTAGATGGAAAATAAAGTTCGTCACAGCAGATCACAGCATTTAACTCCCAAAACTGACTGACTGTCCCGCTAAGCAGGCCTCCTCAACGGACCACCTATACAGGTTTCCCGCATCGATCTCGTTCCTTCCCAGTCAGATTTAAAAGCAAAAAGATTAATTAAATTAAAAGAAAATGACCTAAAGAAAATAGCAGAGATTCTCCAGCGTCAAAGTTCTGTGCTCAAAAATTATGTATGAATAGCGCTCCTCCTACTTAAGAGTAGGTCCTCTTATACCCTATTACTAGCTTACTAAACAGAAATGTTTCAATCTTTGAGGGCGAGATTCACGCTAATTGGTCCATTGGAGGGGTGGCAAGCATCTCCTCATTGCCCTCATTGTTCAAACCAGTTCCGAAAATGTTTATAATTTTTGTCCTTTCACACGGGTTTAGGACATTACCAATCCGATTGACAGTTCCTCACATGTATCTTCTTTTGTATCCTTATTTTAAACAGTTCATTGTTAATTCACAGCTGCATCTTTGGTTCTCATACATTCTCGCTGAGTCCTTTTTGGCCGACCTTGATCCTTTTCATGCTGGGCTCTACAAACAATCACGTGACATATTTCTGCAGCTCTCTTCCACTTGGAAGCCATTTTGCACTTGCACATTAAGCCCATCTGCCTCGGCGGCCATTTTTACAGCGCGGCCTAGCAGGCCTGAACGAACTATTATGAAAACAAACACAATCAAAATTAAAACAAAGAAAATAAGCCTTTTCGTTTCCCAGCCGTCATTCTACGTACCCCAATTAGGTGTTACCTAGCAAAAGCAACATGTAAAGCTATGTTTACTAACCATCCGCATTCTTTAGCCACAATACAATTTTCTACATAGCACAAATCATGCAACATTACTCTAATTAGTACGCAAACCATTATGTTATTATTATTTCACGTTGACAAGCGTTAGTAGGTTATCTTTTGTACATAAATTGCGGTTATCACTTATAAAAGATGTCTATAAAAGACGTAAAGTGTTGATTAGTCATCAAAACAATTAATAGTTGTTAATTATTAGCATTAATATTAGGGGGTTCAAAAATTTCTTATTTACCTTGCTCCATCACAAGCAAACCTGTGAACCAGATGGAGAAGGTGAAAAAGTAGTTCAAGTTAAAAGGCCAAGAAAAGGTGACAATTGGCCAAGCAGAGTGAAAAGACTGAAATACACTCTTGTAAGGCGAAATTTAAGGAGAAGACCAGAGCAAATCAATGAGGTTGTTAGATTTGAAAATCCCATTCCTACTATGCACTCGTATCATGCTACATTAGGTTAGCAGTGTGTGGCTAAATAGATGCCATTTGTATTCACGTTATGCAACCCACTGAGTTATCCCTACAATGTGCAAGTGCTAGTTAGCAAGTGTGACTCCATTTTGCATTTTGTAATCCCTATTAGGCTGTGTCTGAACTAGGCCTCATTATTCGTACTGCTTGCCTCAGCAGAACACTGTATTTAGTTATTATTTTCTTCTCTGTTCCAGGCTGCATCCCGACTTACTAATGAATAGGCCATTCTGCCCTTGCATGCCTATCCAAGTGTGTAGTTATGCTCTCACGTTAGGAGACGCTGAGACTCAGCCCGGTAACCTTGAGTTGCCGATATCATGTACCCATCTGGTAGGTGGTAGCCCATCCTCCTGTGCCTTCTTTGTTCATGTTCGGCTCAGGCCGGTAACTTTCCACTGTGGGCGTGGTTGGGGGGTTCTTGGAGGAATGATCATGCATTGCAGGCCATTGGGGAGCCAGTCCCTCGGCAGACATCTTAGGGTGCAGGTCTGATTGGACTCCTCTGCAGAGTATTGCTAATAAATGCGTGTTTGTATTCTCTACTGTCTGACTGACTCTTCATTCTTGGGAAGGCATAGCAGGTGGTTATACATAACCCGAGTGGCCGTAAGGGCCACTTCCTTCAGTTGGTGCCCAAACAGGGACCCAGCAAGGTGATCCAGCTCGCCCGTAATTGGGTTGCAGGGTCGGGGTTGCGTCTGGTCGGTCGGGCGGATCGGGATACCCCACATGATCAAGCTTGGTTCTCGCAGCTGCCCCGCCCGTCTCATCAGGCGACTCCTCGTCTAGTGGTCACCGGCTGGGGTCCTGAGAAGGCGAAACCTTGGAGTTGACCGTTTGGTCCGAAGAATCGGCAGTGGAGAATAACTTGACTCGACCTGTGTGCACCAGGTGAGTGATTTGATTCTTGAAAAATGGCGCCATTCTTGCACGGCACGAGCCTACGGGCTGTGTCCTGGTACGGTCTCCGGACTGTCTTGCTTGAACGACATTAGCCAACGGGCTGTGTCTTGGTGCAGGTTTCGGACTGCCTTGCTTGAACAGCACGAGTTTACGGGCTGTGTCTTAGTACGGTCTTATGGCTGTCTTGGTTTGAACTTGGTGGGTTTGCGGACCCTTTAAAAGGCACAGAGTGTTTGTGACCAGTCTACCAGGCCAACTGGAAGTTTGGCCCACTTTTGAAAAGGTCTGGGACTGTTTGCGAACAATCTGCCAGGCCAACTGGAAATTTGGTCTACTCTTGAAAAGGTCTGGGGCTAGAGCCTGTCTTCTTGAACTTGGTACAGTCTCCTGACTGTAGGGAGCGGTCCTCGGACTGTTTTGATTTGAGTTTTGAACAATATTTGTATTCTTTATTTTGTTCCTTTTATTATTTTGTTTGTTGGTGTTATACTTGTCCGTTGTCTGAGTAAAATGGGGTGTTTTGGATGTCGGTGTTGTTCTACTGAAGCTCGATTGGAAGAGAGCCAGCCTGCGCCTCCAGAGGGTACCCCAAATTTTGATGTATACGTCAAGCACGGCATTGGCCCTATTATGTTTAGCACATTGTGGAATAAATATACGAGGGACAATGCTGAGTTACATTGGCCAGGTACTGGCTCGTTTGATGAGCAAAAATTGAATTTCTTGCAGGACAAATTGTTTGCTAAAAAGAGCAGGCAGTCGATGTTTGATTCTCTGAGAGTATGGCAGAAGGAAGCAAAGCAGCGGCGTATGAGAGCAGAGAAAGAGGCCCGGAAGAGACAGACGCAAACGATAACACAGAAAGCAGTGGCCTATGAAAGGGAAAAGAAAGAGAAAGGCATAGAATGTGCAGATAGAAAGTTTCGATTGCACACAGATAAATGCTATGTTACTAGAGAGGAAGGTGATGTTTTTGTTGAAAATCTATTGGATTCTCGCCCTCCTCCACCCTATGCTCCTGAGCGGATATACCCAAGGGTTCCCACATCTCAGTCCCCGGCCTCTGGAGCCGCTCTTCCTAGTATTTCTACCCCTAGTCAAACTGCTTCGGCCCCAGCCCCGCCTGCTTCCTCTCTGCTCACGCCGGTAATAGGGGCGGGAGCCGTTAGCTCTCCTGTTCTGTCTACTGACTCTGTTTCTACTGCTACACCCCCTTTCACTCCTACAACACTGTCTCCTTACATGATGATACCTGTCTCCTCATCTGCTCTTTCTCCCTCAAGTATGACACCCCAAGCACTGCTGAATGGCAAGACCCCTGTACTTAGGATGCATGAAGGGAATTGGGCAGCAGCATGAGATCGTATGGACAAAGTGTTGGTGCGTTCTGCTGTGGGTGATGAGGAGAAGCAAATGGTGGTGAATCAGGCGGCTCAGTGGGCGCGGAGCCCGATCTATAGTGTGGAAGATGTGTGGAGTGTGATGAAGGATTATGAGCCCTTCATACAGCAACATTCTCTTAAGCACATGTCGGCCACGCTAATAGGACTGTGGGAGCAGTGTTTTCAGGGTGTTGCACCGCAGATCATCTATGAAATACGGGACAGGGTATATGCTACGGATATGGCTCCTAACAAAGTTTTTAGCAATGTAACAACATTGGTGGGTTATCGGGGCAGATTGCTCCAAAAGGTTCCGACGATAGTGACCCAGTGCCCCATGAGAGAGGTCCATCCTATTTATCATCCTGAAATACCAGAACTGTGCGACTCCACGAATACTGTAATTAGGCCACAAGTCGATGCTCGGTTCCAGGAACAGTGGATCTACACTCCTTGGAAGAGGAGTGAGGTAATATCCCTTAAAAGTCAGTTGCCAGAACCTCGGAAAAACCCGACTGCGTATTATAAAGAGTTGACAGAGGCGACCTCCTCCACGGTGATGACGTTATCAGATATTGAGTTGTTCTTTGGCTTGTTGGTACCGGTGGATATATGGAGGCAAGTGCATACACAGGATCATGTGGTGGAATTGGGAGGAACATGGGATCAGATCAGGGCGTGGGATAAGGACCGCAAGCCCGGGTCGCATTATCACCTATATGCATTCTCTTATCCTGCCAAGAGGGGTTGATTGGGACAAGTTGACTGCATGTCTTCAGAAGAAGGACGAGAGTGTGTCTGATTTCTTTACTAGGTTTGAAGGGGTGTTTCTCGACTTTAGTGGCCAGGACCTGTCGTTGGAAGGTGGTGTCCGGTTGTTTGTCAGCAGGTTCGTTACCAATTTGCTTCCTGAGATTGCGACTTTGCTGCAGGCCTCAGAAAGCACTTGGAGCACCTCTTCCCCATCGGTAATATTGAGTATGGCACAGTACTACGAGCATAGAGAGAATGAAGAGAAGGAGAAAGTGGAGAAAAAGTCAAAACACTTGAAGACGAGGGTTTTGATGCAGCAAGTTGCGAGGGGTAACGGAAGAGGAAGAGGTTCGGTTTGAGCCCAGCGGCTGCCCCGGGCTAACAGGGGCGGCACATCGAGTGCACCCATTGGGCTCAATCAATGTGCATATTGCAAGCAGGAGGGACATTGGTGGAATGAGTGTCCGGAGTTAGTCCACAAAGACGAGGCCCGATAGGTCGGGGTTTTAGTGGACATGGAAGAGGAGGAGGAGGCCGGGGGGAGATGCTATCAGAGAATACATCGTCTAATAGACAGAGCAGGAACTATTTTGACGACCCCCGGGGGAGGCCGTACTATCATGATGACTATGACATGGACGAAGTGACGGGGATGTCTCAGAGCTAGGATAGCCAGGGACAAGGCAAGGGACCTGTTCCGGTACCTGAGGATCAGCGCGGACCCTATGTCACTGCAGATTTACACGATATGACCGAGAAATTCTTAGTTGATACAGATGCTATGAATAGCTCTGTTTCCTGTTCACTGGTCCCGGGGGCAGCTCTGTCTGGCCAAAACCATGTTTCGGTGGGTTTCTCAGGCATGCCGGTTGTCAGCCCCATTTCCAAACCTCTTTCTTTGACTATTGGCCCCTTCACGGCTGATTCACCATTTCTCTTATTGTCAAATTGTGGGGAGAATTTGTTAGGGTAGGATTTGTAAAAAAGGTGCATGCGACAATTTTTTGTTCCCCAGACGGTGTTTACATGACTATTGGACCCCACATGGCCCGTGCCAAACAATGCCTTGCAAAGGATGCCCCCCTCCCCGCTGAGGTTCAGGATGTGCCACGTACACTGTGGGCTACAGGAGACACGGATGTGGGGTTACTCCAGATCCCACCGTTCTCTATACAGATCAAAGACAATGCTGTATTACCACATATTCCCCAGTACAAGATATCCCAGGCAGGAGAAAAGGCCTTATTGCAAATAATACAGGATTTGATTAAGTCTGGAGTAGTCAAGAGACAGCGGCGAATATGTGTAATAGCCCTATTCTTCCTATTCTTAAAAAGGCACCCTTGGATTCTTCTGATGCTCACCCCGACGTTTACCGCTTCGTAATTGACCTTAGAGAGATGAACAAGATAGTGGTTCCCCAGTATCCTGTAGTCCCAGACATTACCATGATTTTGACAATGATTCCCCCGTCTGCAAAATTCTTTTGAGTCATCGATTTGAAGAATGCTTTCTTCAGCAATCCAATTCATACAGATAGCAGATATCTGTTCGGATCTGCAATAGCCAGAAGGAGCTTTAG
Organism: Calotriton arnoldi; assembly: GCA_963921515.1. Taxonomy (NCBI): domain Eukaryota; kingdom Metazoa; phylum Chordata; class Amphibia; order Caudata; family Salamandridae; genus Calotriton; species Calotriton arnoldi. The sequence goes on along the minus strand of CAWUFW010000706.1, from coordinate 1,844,894 downwards.
GTTCTGTCGTGCTCCACAAGGCTATACGGAGAGTCCTAGTATCTATAGTCAAGCTTTGAAAGCTCAATTGGACTCCTTGGAACTTCCCCCTGGTAATGTGCTGTTGTAGTACGTTGACGACCTCCTTGTGGCTTCAGACACTGAAAATGGTTGTAAAGAGGCCACAGTTAAAGTGTTGTTACATTTGGACCACCATGGCCACAAGGTGTCACTTTCGAAATTTCAATATTGTCGACAGGAGGTCACCTATTTAGGTCACCTACTGTCGAAGGAGGGTCGTAGACTAACACCTGAACGCATAGCTGCTATTACTAATATGCCTGTTCCTAAGACCCAACGCGAGGTACGCGCTTTCATTGGTATAACTTCGTATTGTCGTCACTGGATCCCTAACTGTTCCTTGCTAACGAAACCCCTCCTTTACATGACCACCAAAGATGTGCATGAACCCCTGCCTTGGACAACTGCATGCCAGCAAGCTTTTGAGCAATTAAAGGTTGCGCTTTGCTCTGCTCCTGTGCTTGGTACTCCTGATTACCAGAAGCCTTTTGTGCTCTATGTACATGATGCGGATGGTTGCGCGCTTTCTGTTCTAACACAGGGTTTTGGTGGTAAGCACAGACCCTGCGCGTATTTCCCTGCTATTCTTGATAACGTCGCCAGAGCTCTCCCGAGCTGCCTGAGGGCTGCGGTGGCGGTGGCAGTTTCTATCAGACAATCGGCAGGGCTCGTCCTTGATACGGATCTCACAGTAATGGTACCTCATGCTGTGGACACACTGTTGAATAAGACAAAGACAAAGCACCTTACTAGTGCGCGTCTGACTGGATATGAATTAACCTTGTTTGCTCCGCACATTACCATCAAAAGATGTGCTACTCTGAACCCAGCCACGTTACTACCCCCCCTTCGGAAGAAAAGGACAATGATGTCCATGATTGTTTATTTCGGACTGAGGAAGAAATGAAGGGACGGGTAGACCTGACTGATGTTCCCTTATCTGACCCCCAAGGTGAACTATATGTCGATGGCTCTTGTTTCAAGCTACCAGATGGCACTACCACTGCAGCTTATGCAATAACAACGTTACACACTGTAGTTGAGACATCCTGTATCCCATACCAATCGGCACAGGCTGCAGAGTTGGTTGCCCTCCTTAGGGCTTGCGAGTTGAGTGAGGGACTAACTGTCAATGTCTACACCGACAGCCAGTACGCCTTTGGGGTGGCCCATAATTTTGGGCGCCTCTGGGCGGAGAGATGGTTCTTGACCTCGCATGGGTTGCGAATACATCATGGTCCATTGATACATAGACTGTTGTCAGCACTGACACTTCCGGTTAAGTTGGCAATAATGAAATGTAGCGCCCACAAAGCAGTAACAGAAGATGTTGGAAGGGGAAATGCTTTTTCAGATCAGACAGCTAAGGAGACAGCTAGATTGAAGATGAAACAGATGTTAGTGGCAGGACCCGCTAGGTGGGTTCCAGACAATGGAATGTTCGAGGACACATTAGACAATGTCAGGGAAATACAGAGTGAGGTGACAGTAGATGAACTGGCAGAATGGGAGGAGAGGATAGGGTGTTTGGACGAGGATGAGTGTTGGACTGACTTGTCTGGGAAACAAAGATGGTTGCTGCCCAACGCATATGTGCTCCCTGTTGTTACCATGGCCCACGGCCCAGCACACATTAGTGCCAAAGGAATATGTAAGCTACTGGACCCAGTAAGGTGAAATGATAATATCCCTAAGGTAGCCACACACTTAGTGAAACACTGCATCATTTGTCTGAAACATAATCCTGGGAAAGGTACTCCTACACCCGCAGGTAAGTTTGCACCACCTTCCTTCCCTTTCGAGGTTCTCCAGATGGATTTCATCGAAATGGAACAAGTTAACAATTTGAAGTATGTGCTGGTAGTGATTTGTGCATCAGTAAATGGATTGAGGCTTATCCCACTAAGGAGAATACGGCTATGGCGACGGCGAAGGCACTCTTAAAAGAGTTCTTCCCGCGCTATGGATTACCATGTGTGATCTGGAGTGACAACGGAAGTCACTTCAATTCAAAGGTCATTGAATTGGTGTGTAAAGGCTTGCATATTAGACAGAAGTTTCATGTAGCGAACCACCCTCAGTCAACAGGCTTGGTTGAGAAGTACAATGGTACTCTCAAACTGAAGCTAGCAAAAATACAAGAAAGCACAGGATTGCGATGGCCCGATGCTCTACCTTTGGCTTTGTTATCTACCAGAGTGACAGCGCATTCTAGAACAGGGTTGTCCCCATACAAGGTGGTCTTTGGGCACCACACCAACGTCTGGGGCGTCCCAAGACCCAAGCGCTTTTCCGAGATAGAGTACCCCCTACTTGTGGACTATTTGTATGAGTTGACTAAAGATCTTCATTCTGTCCACCAACAGATTCACGCCATGCTGCAACCAGTACCAGAGGAGCCCGGGCATCAGCTACAGCCCGGGGACTTCGTGTTCATGAAGAATTTTCAGCGAAAGAACTGCCTGGAGCCTCGGTGGAAGGGACCACTCTTGGTCCTGCTCGCCACCCGCACCGCAGTAAAGCTTGAAGGCCAGAAGCACTGGGTACACGGATCGCATGTCAAAAGGATCCCTCTCCCACTTCCATATGATCAGTGGGTCCTCGACGGCATTGCTGACCAGGAAGGGGAGCGAGTGCCCCGTTTAGTTCCCTTCTCTGACGCCCGACTGAGGTGGGTGCAGACAGACGAAGAAAGTGACGAGGCCTTACTTGAGGCGGTCCCCCCAGAGATAAGGGCCGCCCCGGATGCTCCTGCTTCTGGTGCACAGGCACCTGAGTCTCAATGCCCTGCTGAGCCTGAATTTCTTCCCCTTTTTGTTGATGAAGAAGTGCCTTGGGTTGCCAGGTACAACCTGCGGCCCCGACGGAAGGACAGTGCGCCAGTAGGGCAGTCCAGGAGTTACGGAATGACTCGAGCTTAGGGCGTAGGTGCTATGCCTAAGGTGCCTTCTTTAGATTAGAGTGAGTTACACTGGTGCACTGCCCTGGACACTGGACAGGATTAGCTGAGGGTGTCTTCCAAGGAGGGAGGGTGCCCTATCCTGAAAGGAAAGGATTTGTTTTCCAGCAAGGGCTGCGATCGTGCAGCTCCCCCGTGGGAGTGCTTCATATCACCGTCGTTGATGAACAATAGGAGTCTACCATTGAGACTCTAAAGGACACTGGGTGATTTGTACCCCTCTGGTCAGTTGTATTTTTGTGGCTCCAATTCCTAAAGTTTCTTTCTATGTACCCATTTGGCCGCGCAATTATGAGAGAGGAACAGCCTCTGGCGGCCCCACCATTACAGCAGAATGGTCCTGTGTGGTCCAGTTGGTCTACTGGGAGTAGGGTGGGAGCGGTAGCGGTCCTTCTCATCGTAACGATAACGCTGTTCGGGGTGGTGTGGTATTTACAAGAACAGCATCCTGTGCACACATTGATAGGGACTACACCGGCTCCATCTGAGCATTCATTTGTTACACTGGCCCCCCCATAAAGAAAGGCATAGACAGACCTATGCCGAGAACGCGTTTCTGCAGATGCTTCATCAGGTACACAGTACCACTAATGCCACGAATTGCTGGGTGTGTGGGTTACATCCCTCAGTTATGCATAAGAACGATCTACTAGTGTCCTTGCCCCTGTCATACTTGGGTAGCTGTGGGGCATGGTTCCAATTGCTTTCTATGGTGTACATGCACTATTATGCTAACGCGATGAATATGGTACAGTCTGATTACGAAGCAGTGTTGGAGTATATAGTGGTACACCAAGGATATACGCTTGGGGGAGATGGAGAGGAGGGTACCCTACATCCAGAAGCTTGTATGAATGTTTTTGAGGATAATAAGAATGTCACTTGGTTACAAAATGAAATGTTGGATTTTCAAGGATTTAACGTTACTGAATATTTTAAATGTTTCCAGGAACGAAATATAACTGAAGACAAAGCCATGCCCGTCCCTGTGATAAATACAGCAGTTAGTTTCTGTGTTGAAGGTACAGGGAGCGTTCCAGTAGGTCAGAGCAGCTGTAACTATACATACCTATTGAACACTACTAGTAGCCCACCTTTGCTCACACCTCCAAATATATACTTTGTTTGTGGGGAACAGGCTTATACATGGCTTCCCAGGGGATGGTCTGGCCAGTGTTATGACTCTTTTCTTTTACCTCCCGTTTACATTGCACCGTCCAACTATCACAAGGATCATAGGCTACAGCGTAGGGATCTCCATTTGCATCGAGCCAAGAGAGTTGTCAATCCAGAAGATATAGATCAAACAGATACTTCCCTACAGCAATTTACTGACATCATGAAGGGCATTCTGTCGTTCTGGGGCCCCATGTTCAATAGCCGTAATATCCGTCGCCTTGCTAGAGTAGTTGAGGGAGTTAATAATACTACTGCAGGTATACTGACTAATATTACAGTCAAGCTTCAGGCTACGAGACTTGTTGCTCTTCAAAACCGGATGGTTTTAGACATCATTCTTGCTGATAGGGCCGGAGCCTGCCGCGTCATCGGCAGCAGTTGTTGTGTTTACATTCCTGATGACGCCCCTACTGTATACTCCATCCATACAGAAATTACACAGGCTTGCTTCAGATATCCATCAGGATAATGGTTCATGGTCCCTCACAGGGTGGTTCTGGGGTCTGCTGATATCATGGGGTTGGAAGATACTACTTGCCCTCATAGTTATCGCAGGTGTCATCTTCACATGTTGCCTATGTATTAATTGCCTTCCAGCATGTTGCACCTATTCCATGAGCAAGCTCACCCCTACCCCTAAATTGCCAGGACGTGATACTAAGGTCACTACTATGATGATGCAGGGTATCCAGGATATCATGCTCATCGATGAAGGTATTTTTGAGTATTAAGTAGATGTTGATTCTCATGTGCTGTTTTATTCTTACTTGTAACGTAAGTGAGTATGCATTTTCTTCCTTCCACTTAGAATTGTAAAGAACCTACCGGATAGCCTCAATAAAGCATTTAGCCACCCATGCTAAAAGGAGGGTCTGTTAGATTTGAAAATCCCATTCCTGCTATGCACTCGTATCATGCTACATTAGGTTAGCAGTGTGTGGCTAAAGAGATGCCATTTGTATTCACGTTATGCAACCCACTGAGTTATCCCTACAATGTGCAAGTGTTAGTTAGCAAGTGTGACTCCATTTTGCATTTCGTAATCCCTATTAGGCTGTGTCTGAACTAGGCCTCATTATTCGTACTGCTTGCCTCAGCAGAACACTGTATTTAGTTATTATTTTCTTCTCTGTTCAAGGCTGCATCCCGACTTACAATAGCAAAAAACAGGAACAGTCTCCCTAGTAACTACTTTCAAAAAAGGTAACGTATCCATAAATACACGTGTCCCATAGACAAGTAGTTTTCAAAATGTATTATAATTTTCAACAGGTATAGATCATTTGTATAAATAGCATTTAAGTGTCACACATATACATAAGATTATCATAAAAGCCAGCAACAGTGGACATCAATTGTTATGGAGCCCCACAAACATGATGAGAAACAATGGACAATGTGCATATCAAAAATAGGAACAAAACACAGACATAGAGAAATTAATCAATACATAAAAAACAGCAAAACAATATACAGTGACATACATAAAATTTACAGTACATATAAATTACAAATACACAAGAAATGCGCAGACACACGTTTCGGAGGTGAGAAGTTTCCAGCCAATTCCTTCATCAGGGTGCTGAGAAATAAATTGGAACGGTGGCCAATAGCCATCCGAGATACGTGCACAATTACTGAATGTGCAATGTAGGGGGCTCTATATACATACGTACTACATAAGTCTGTAGGGACAACAAGATATATTATGATTATAGTAAAATACAGCATCAGAAAATATTTTACAGCGGAGCAAAGGAGGAAAAGAAAATGAAAGAAATGATACAGGAATAGATATATCACCAGAGTGTGTAACAAGGAAAGGAAAATGGCATCTCCATAAGTGCAAACAAGTTGAACACTATGCCCAGTGCCAGAAAGGAAGAAACCAAGTGCAATGAAAATGCAAAATGTGTGTAGTGATCCAAGATCCCAAGTGAAAATAATGGGACCTCATACTTTTTATACGGATAGTAGGCTGGTTTCAGACTGTAAGGGCTGTTTAGCGCATAAATGTGACGCGTTATTATTTCTGGATCGATATTATTCTGTTCCACCTATATAGGAAGCTTGTGATTAGACACTTAAGTCATCTCTTATATTCAAGCGCTTGTGTACTCTATTTTAGACTTGGATTTACGTAGCTTTATTTATGGCTGTCCTTGTCTGTTTTTGTATTGAGCAGTATTCTTCCACTGTCTGCTTCGCTGTTCGGGGAGCCTATTGATCCCCACTTGCGTTAAACAGCCCTTACAGTCTGAAACCAGCCTACTATCCGTATAAAAAGTATGTGGTCCCATTATTTTCACTTGGGATCTTGGATCACTACATACATTTTTCATTTTCATTGCACTTGGGGGCATATTCACAAGAACGCGTGAGAACCACCGCAATTTTAGCTTAACGCAACTTTTCACATCGCAGTCCATCGCGGGAAAACAACGCCGTGTTAACGTAGCATTCTCAACCTGGCGTCACCATACAAAAGTCCCACGATAACGCGTCAAATGACCGCGTTAAAAATAACGCGACGCCGAAAAAATGCGAAACACCAACACAAATAAAGTTGCAATGAGGCCAACCACGAAAAAAAAAACACCGACAACCAGCGATAGGCCTGCAATTCCCCCGCGTCTGGCGGGAAAATGCACCATAAAAGCTGAACAAGACAAACAAACCATAAACAAATCAAACTGCGCAGCAACATGGATGCACCCGGAACGAGTGCCCAGGTCAACGCGAACCCCACAAGCCCCACAGACCACCAGCAATGAATGAACCTCGGGGTCGGGGAAGGCCAAGGAGAAGAGGAAGAGGAAGACGGGGTACAGTCCGCAGGAAAACCCAATCGTCGTCACGGAGGTGACAGAGCACCAACAACAACTGTCCGTCACCACCACCGTGTCATTGGCAATACAGACGGAAAAATGGCTTCCCATCGTGAATGCAGTCGGAGTGCCGAGGAGGCCAAGATGCGCTGGCACGATGTGAAAAGCCAAACCAAGCAGAAACCCGCTGCCAACAGGAAGGCAGCAACGGCGAATGGAGGTGGGAGTCCTGCGCCACAGGAAGAGCTGGAGCAAATGGCGCCCACAGTCATCAGTGTGGAGACAATGCAAGGAGTCGGGAGTCCGGACACTGCTCGACATGACCTAACACAACAGCAACAGCGTGAGTAACGAACAGGGACTGTGGGGACGGGGGGGACGGGCACAATGGCACACATGCACAACGACGTGTAGCACACCGCACAACCACAATAACCCTGGGTCATGTCCCTGATCCCCATGGCACACTGCAGCACAGATACAAACATCAAGTAGGCCCCCGTTCACCATGTGCCCAAAGGGGTCCCACCCCACACATCACCAATTACCCAACACACACATGCACCCGTGCGAAACACAGCAAAGATGCGTATGTGAGAGCCACACTGACAATGCAAGTGACACCACATGACCAGCAGCATGGCTGGAGTACAATCACCATGACACTGTGCACACCACGAGACTGAGGTGGCTGAGTGTGGACCACATCCGGAAAGGAGCAGGTCACACTCTGACACATCTACCTGCACAAACAACCACTGACGTCAACAACACATCTGCAGACAAACAATGCACAAGAGTCCAAAAACCATCCAAGAGCACAAATGACCCAAGTCGCCAACATCACAGCACCTCAAAAGCACAAAAGTCAAAGGCACACCACCTCCAAGGGATAAGGGGCAGCAAAATCACAACTGCAGGTGTGACTCCCACACAAAGCAGCACACAGACATAGCAATTACAGCACACCCACATGGACGACAATGTGGCACACAGTCCAACACCTACACTGCAGAACAGAGGACACAACTGGGTCCGCCTGTGCGTAGAAAATGGCCAATCACATCTGACATAGCAGGAAACTGTGAGATGCAAATGTACGTGTACAACCTCACCTACATCATGTAGTCCCAATGTCCACTGACCCGCATCAAATAGTCCGCCCCTCCCAAACAGTCACAATGTACATTGTCATGAAGTCTGAATGTAAACTTGAACAATGCGGCAACATACATGCCAACACAATGTCAACAAGCATCTCCCCTTCACATTGCAGAGGGACAAACAACACCTCCAGCAGAGCAGACCAGACAACTCTACAGTGATGCTGAAGAGGACCACCACACTTCCGACACCTACGCCCCACAATAGTCCATGGACATCTTAGGCAATCGACCGCCAGGAGCAGGGCAGCACCGCTGCATCGAGGATACCCCACCCCCTGCACAGACAACACAGCGGGATGCACCCACCAACCCGGATGGCTCCCAGCAGCCCACCGAAGCACACATCGCATTCCAAGGCCAGGTGTCAGACTGCCAGAAGGGGGTGGCCGAACATGTGCGGGTGGGGTACTACCTCATGAAAGCCGAACCAGATCACATATGTGGGTGTCTAAGTCCCATCAGGGCCCACCTATACTCCCCAACGGAGACCCACACTGCGACAGAGACACATGCCTTTGCACATTTCCAGTACTGAAACACACCCAGAGCAACGGGATGATCATCCACATCCCCCACGCTGGACTGGCGTACGCCGGCCCAGTTCACTCCTCTTACGTATTGAGTGGGGGACGATAAAGCTACATGTGCAATGTCCCACCCGCTGCCTGCGGTGACATGGCTGCGTCCTCTGTTCATGGCACAATGTAATGTTGTAGTGCCCGGGGCACAAATGCATACATCATGAGCACACGGACACACTCAGATAGTTTGTTGAACTGGCCACGGGCACGTGCGCTCGACACATTTATTGGCATGGTCACATGTACAGTGACGCATGTGCTGGATGTGTGTGGGGTGAGTGTAAGCCAGCCCTCATGGAGTCGTTGGTGCTGGCAACAACTTGAACAGTGATCACAATTAAGGCGGAAACAGAAAACACCAGCATAACAGAAATAACTAGGAAGCATCATGGTGGTAGCCGGAGAAAGTACAGTGTTCACCCAACATGCAAGCAGAATGGTCCATGATTTGTGGTGCACTGAGTTAGTGGCACCTGAAGAGCTGAGCAGGGAACAAGCTGATGATGACACCCACGACTGGTGTGAGCAACTCTGATAGTCTGGCAGTAAGACACTTACGACTCTGGCACCTGTTGTTTGGAGTTGGTCCTGGCGGTGGTGACGTGTGCATCCTGCGGTGATGCGACGTCCGGGCAGGCCAGGACTCGATTTGATGTGTGAGCCCAGGTGGGCCGCAGTTGAGGCCGGAGGCAGCGCACAGCGCAGGGCCACATACACTTGGCGTTGATGACCCCCAGTCCATCGACCCAGAGGCCATCCAATATGCTATCAGACAGGGGCCATGACTTGAGCTGCACTGAGTTAGTGGCCCCAGATGCACTGCGGCCGGCACAGGCACACCGCCAGGTGACGGTGACTTGTGGTGCAGTGAGATAGGGCCAAGTGAGGTGAGCGGGTCCTCGTCGAAGGTGAATGTAGCGGAGGTTTGTGGGGGACTGTGGAAGGTGTCCTCCAGGGCATGATGCAGAGGGCAGAAGCCGGCCGGAAGCGGCAAATGGAGGAGTGGAATGCCACAGCCTCGTTTTTGCCACAAAGTCAGTATCACCGACATGATGATGAAGACAAGCCCCAGTCCATAGACTCAGTCGCCACCAAAGTTCAACCAGAAAGTGTCCATGGATGTCAGGGAACAGACTTAGTGGCACCGGAGCTGAAAGGGGTTGCAGTCTGCGATGAGGCCAGTACAATGATGTCAAGTCTGCCATAAATGATTCATGACTGAATTCCCAATGTGTGACCTACTCGACCGCAGTGTAGGCCGAATGCGTTGTCATCAAGGGCCCACAGACACGTGTGGTTGGGATGCCATGCACATACTTTGTGTCACCACATCGAAGGGAGTATAGTGATATAAACTCCGCCATAAAGTGTGTACTCGGCCATTGTGTAATCAAGACTCAGTTCCAAATATGTGACCTACTTGACCGCAGTGTAGGCCCGAGGCAGCGGTCAGCAGGGGCCCACAGCCACGTGTCGTTGGCCCGCGATGCACAGGGTTGGTGACACCAAGGCAGTTGTCGGCAGTGTTCAAACACCTCCGTAACGATGGTCCTTTTCTCCTCCGGACTGAACCGCGTCTTCCTCTTACTCGTCTCAATGCATACAATGATATGAACTCCGCCATGCAGAAATCACGGATCAGTTCAACATGTGTGACCTACTTGAGCGTAGTGTAGGCCCGAGGCAGCGGTGGAGTACGTCAACGAAAAAGGAGTAAAGCGGGCCTGTGTCGCAGAGGCCGTGATGGTCTGAGGAGGCTGCGAAGGTCGCGGGCCTCGGGCTTGGAGCTTGCGCCGGCACGTGGTGGGCCCTCTTTGACACACGCCGGTGTCGGCAGGTGAGCAGTGAGGCCTGGCTGCGAAGGGCGGGCATAACGGGTCCGCGGACCAGCGGCCCGGGGTGCAGCAGGCGCACAGGATCGCAGGCCACACCGCTCACGGCGATGCCGTCGTCCTCGTGGCGGGGTGGGAGGCGCCGCCCTGGCAGACACGTTGGGCATTCCGGAAGAGAACCATGCCCAGAGCTACGTGCTTTTTATTCACACCCCAGCGCTGGCCTGGCGTACGCCGGGCCAGCCCACACCGCACACGCTTACAGGGGGGGACGTCACAAGCTACATTTCCGCGATCTTCTCCACTGGCTGGGGTGACATGGTTGCGTACACTGTCCACTACACTCCAAACACCAGCAGTGCATGTAGACATGGCTATGTCTGTGGTCTGCATACTGCAGTCTGTCCAGCACATCTCCGCCACACTTGGCATTGTGTACATACTCATTCATGGGTCACTTGCCTCCTTCGCACATGCCTGATTCCCACCTCTCCCCACATTCCGGTATTGTGTGGCTGAGGTGCCATGCCGTCGATGGCTCATGTACATGGCTGACCAAGGTTGCCACAGTAAGTTGTGCTGTTGTGTCTGGTGGGGGGGCATGTTGTTTGGCATGTTGTATGTGATTTTGTGACGTGTGCAGTGCCAGAGTTGTGAGTTGCATGATTGTGGGGTTGAGGTGTGTGGTGTGTTCATTTGGTACTTGCCAACGAGCAGTGCATTCCCATGGGTGCCATCCTGGAAGCGCTGGTTGATGTTGGACTGTCGGAAGATGAAGGGATCATGCACACTGCCTGGGTTGTTGGCTATGACATTGGTGAGGAGTCCCCTGTGGTCCACTATTGCCTGCATGTTGATGGGATGCGTGTGCTTTCTGTTGCGGTACTTGTGTGCGGTGTTGGCAGGGGGCACAAGTGTGCAGTCGATTGCCCCCGACACGTGCAGGGATCCAGCTATGGTGTATAGTCCTTGCTTGGTCTCCAGCTGTTCCTGCGCATTGTGGGGGACGTATGGGTGCTGGGGTCCCTAGCTGGTGAGGGCATCCAGGACAGGTGTGAGGAACTTGGATGGGGCTGGCTGTGAGACTCCTCCGACTCGGGCGGTTGTTGTTTGGGAGGGTACCAGAAGCCAACAGGTGCAGCACAGCCAGCAGCTTTGTCTGCCGAGGGATGTTGGTTGTCCGCTGTGTTGGTACCGTCAGCCTGTGGGCAATGATGTTCAGGATGCGGAGGATGGTTTCCTTTTGGGCCTGTAGTGAGCATTGGCATTGTCTGGTGTTAGGTCTGTGGGGCTGGTGCATTTCCTGAAGGTCCGCTTCTTTGTCTGCGCTGCCTCTTGGTGGTCCGGGAGGGGGTCCGGGGTGCATGGTGAGTGGGCTGGGCTCCCTTTTCTTGTGCAGGTTGACGTCCGACTTTGCACCAGGTCAGAGCAGGTGTTAATTTCCTGCTGGTAACGCGCCGTATCGCCTGTTTTGTGTTCCTATCGCCGATGTGGCTGGTCGTTGAGAATGTTGCGTTGTGGTGTTGTCGCGGATTTTTGCTCGGGAACGCCTACTCTGCATCTCATTAGCGTTAGTTGCCGGGGACATCTGTGGCGATGTTTTTTGCGACTGCTTTCGCAGGAAAACTGGTGTTATGGGCTGTTAGCACCAGCTTGTGAATGGGGCGATAAATTTAGCGCGACTTTGGATGCGTTAAAGTGCCTATAACTTGGCAATAGCTCCTTGAGAATATGCCCCAGTGTTTCTTCCTTTCTGGCACTGGGCATAGTGTTCAACTGGTTTGCACTTATGGAGATGACATTTTCCTTTCCTTGTTACACACTCTGGTGATATATCTATTCCCGTATAATTTCTTTCATTTTATTTTCCTCCTTTGCTCCGCTGTAAAATATGTACTGATGCTGTATTTTACTATAATCATAATATATCTTGTTGTCCCTACAGACTTATGTAGTACGTATGTATATAGAGCCTCCGACATTGCACATTCAGTAATTGTGCACCTACCTTGGATGGCTGTTTGCCACCGTTCCAATTTATTTCTCAGCGCCCTGATGGAGGAATTGGCTGGAAACTTCTCACCTCCGAAACGCGCGTCGGCGCATTTCTTGTGTATTTGTAATTTATATGTACTGTAAATTTTATGTATGTCACTGTATATTGTTTTGCTGTTTTTTACGTATTGATTAATTTCTCTATGTCTGTGTTTTGTTCCTATTTTTGATATGCACATTGTCCATTGTTTCTCATCATGTTTATGGGGCTCCATAACAATTGATGTCCACTGTTGCTAGCTTTTATGATAATCTTATGTATATGTGTGATACTTAAATGTTATTGATACAAATGATCTATACCTGTTGAAAATTATAATACATTTTGAAAACTACTTGTCTATGGGACATGTGTATTTATGGATACGTTACCTTTTTTGAAAGTAGTTACTAGGGAGACTGTTCCTGTTGTTTGCTATTGTGTTTCCCCTGCTCTCCCTACTATTTTGACCCAGGGGCCCTCCTATGTTCTTCTATGATGCATCCCGACTTACTAATGAATAGGCCATTCTGCCCTCGCATGCCTATCCGAGTGTGTAATTCTGCTCCCACGTTAGGAGACGCTGAGACTCAGCGCGGTAACCTTGAGTTGCCGATAGCATGTACCCATCTGGCAGGTGGTAGCCCATCCTTCTGTGCCTTCTTTGTTCATGTTCGGCTCAGGCCGGTAACTTTCCACTGTGGGCGTGGTTGGGGGGTTCTTGGAGGAATGATCATGCATTGCAGGCGCTTGGGGAGCCAGTCCCTTGGCAGACATCTTAGAGTGAAGGTCTGATTGGACTCCTCTGCAGAGTATTGCTAATAAAGGCTTGTTTGTATTCTCTACTGTCTGACCGACTCTTCATTCTTGGGAAGGCATAGCAGGTGGTTATACATAACCTGAGTGGCCCCTAAGGGCCACTTCCTTCAAGGTCACAAGTCAAACAGAACAAGAAGAGTCAGTACGAAAAACAAAGAGAGTAAGAATTCCAAGCAGAAAGTACACAGCACCGGAATGGACATATGTGATCTTGGAAGAAATTGAAAGCTCAGATCCAAGTGAAGAAAAAGACAGTACTGACACTGAGCAAGTGGATGAAAGCAAATTAAGACCACCTTAAAAGAACTGTGAAAATCTGAAGGTGAAACCTTGCCAGACGAAATGAATGGAAGACTCAGAAGATTTAAAGAAAAACTAATAAAAGAAAGGGTAAAAGAAGAAAGCCTTAAAGTGTAGGATTACACTATTTTTCACAAATTTATTTTTAGTAAATTTAGAATTTTTATAGATTTAGATTTTGATTTTTTAGTAGAATACAAAATGGCAGAAGCAAAAGCGACTGAACATCCAACATCTACTCTAAAACGTAGATGTATTAAAACTTGCTTATGTAGTGTCTTTTTACTGACATTTATGTGGATATTATTAACTGTCATTGTACCTATTCTAATGGTAACTAATATTGGAAAGAATACTAATGATGTAATAAGTGAAAGAATGAGTGATGTTACTAAAGAAACCCCTAATACTAACATAGAACAGATGGATGGAAGTATTCTCCATCATGATAAATCAATTAGTGATTTCTCATTAAATCTTTTTACTAAATTGTTGTATGAGTATGTTAATACAATGAATGTGAGTGATTGTTATGTGTGCATGCAATTACCTTCATCTGTCTCAGAAGGGGTGACTTATCACCACCTTTCTTTAACCTATGGTGTGTCTTGCAGTGTCTTAACCAGCCTATTCTATGTGACGGGAAAGCTGGAGTATCAATATTCTAATATAGATTTAGTATTTTCAGAGATACATATTATAAAGGAACTAAACAAGGTTTTAAGTAATAAGAATGCACGTTATATGGGAGAATTCTTCCATATTACTAAGACACTAGATATAGGAAATGCTTACAAAAACAATCTAACATGTAGTTTACGGGTTGAAGAAAAATTGTTCATAGATATGGTAGAATATAGAAGAGAAAGTTTCCAAAGGAAAGCTGCTGAACAGAAGTCACAGGTACCACCATGGGCGTTTAGAGAAGGAAATTATGAGAAAGGCGAGACATATGCTGTAATGTCCCTGGACTGGTATAAAAAGGGGAAAATCTGTTTGCTCAGAATGAAAACTAACTATAATAATTATTTCATTGGTTCTAGTGAATGTGAACATACTTACAAAATTACTGGAGGTTGGGGATTGAAGGTTGGAACTGATCCTGTTTTCCCAGGAGTCTATTATGTGTGTGGTAACAAAGCCTATTACAGGTTACCTGCACATTGGTATGGTAGTTGTTATTTTGCAATTGTTTTTCCAAAGGTCTACCATGTAGACAAAAGTAATAACAGAATCAATTAAATAAAACAAGGACTAACACGTAAGAAGAGAGCTAGTTTCTCAGAAATAGTAGGCGATATTTTTGGTGCACTGATACCATCAGTTGGAGTCATTCTGAATTCGCACAAAATTCGAAAATTGTCCACAGTGGTTGATCGTTTATCGACAGATACTGCTGGTGGGTTCTTGATGATTGACACCGAAATGGTTGCAATTAGATCAATGGTTTTGCAAAATCGACTTGCCCTTGATATCTTATTGGCAAAAGAGGGTGGAGTCTGTGGCATGTTGAAAATTCAACACTGCTGTACTTATATCCCTGACAAAACTAAAGGTATTGAGGGATATATAAAGAATATTACGAAATGACATGAAGACTTGACCCAACTGGAGGTTGACGGTGTCTGGGAGAGACTTGGTAAGAGTTTCTCTTCTGTAGGTAAATGGTTTTCTACCTTTGGAAGTAGTTTATTAGAAAAAATAATAATGCCAATGATTTCAGTAGCTGGAGTAGCATTAGTAATGATAACAATATATAAATGTTACAAGTGTAAGTGTGGAAGAAAAGAGATGACAGGAACAAATAACAAACGAAAAGCAAGGAAGAGAAAATGAGATGAAATAGAACTAGAAGATATGAAAGGAGATTACTATGATGAGATGAAAGAGTTAGATGAGAAGATGATGAAAAGAGAAAAGAATACTAATCTTTAGATAGATAAATATGGCACTTGGTATGGTATGGAAGCCATCAGAGGGGGGATTGATGGAGCAGGATTTCGCAAAAAGAAACCTGCTCGGATTGACACCCCCATAATACTTATTAACAGTGTACGGTGTAAAATTAACAAACCAAATCACATGAACACGTTGGAAACCGCTTTGCGCATGCGTGCACTAATGCGAACTAATGCATGAAAGAACTAGGCCGCATTTTACATTGTGTTTCAAAAGAAAGGAGATTAATGCACGTTTAGGCCGCATCTCGCATTCGCCTTTTGCATTTTGCTTTAAAACAATAATAAATAATGCCGCTTTGCATGAAGCTTAAGCTAGGAAGAATATTAACAGGGGATAGTCCAAAGGTGGGTGGTACACAGTGAAAAGTGCTTTACCATGTAATTAATGAATGTTTATGTTCTATTTACCGTAGTGAGTCGAATGGGCCTGTATTTTCCTAATTTGTCCGGATAGATGAGGGGCTGGAAAATGAGCAAGAATGACCTGACAAAACTGACAGAAGTGCTGAGCGCTGCGGATGATGAACATTAGTTCAAGGCTATGCAGCACAGAGAACATTGTTTGCCTGCCAAAAGATGAGACTGGCCGTGGGATCCACAACTTCTTCCACAGACGTGGCTGAGTATTTAATGAAATGTAGCAAGAATAAAAATGCATGGACTAGTCAGTAACTATGCAATGGGAAAGGAAGTAGAACAATGAGTATGAACAATTTTGAATGAAATCATGGTGGTGTGATACACCACCTCCCGAGCATCCAATGAGCAGCCGAATTCTGTGCAATGTTTCAATTAATGTGGGTTGGACATGTAGGTTTTAGGGCATAACTGGGGTGCCTTTTGGGATGTGGTTGAGGTTAGCGGGGTGCTGCAGCGGTAGGAGATTGAGAAGGGAGATGCGTCGCTGTTCGTCAGTTTGCAGAGAGGCCTAGCTGTTCCTGTCCTTGTCCTGTTCTGTTCCTGAAATCTTTGTTTCCTGACTCTATTTCAGGAGACCCCCACTACTCCCTTGGCCAGGGGGTGGTATTTCATTGATCATTGGGTTTGTATTATCTTCCGACTTGAAATTTGCATAATCATTTGCAAACGTAATTTTGTCTCTGAAACTTGTCTCTTCATCTATCCACTCCGTCATAAGCATATTGTTTCGCATTATTTTTTGCTGAAACTTATGTCTCTTCATCTATCCACTCCCTCATATGCATATTGTTAATTGTTGATGAGTTTGATACTGTTTGCATTGCTGATTGATTTTCTCTCCCTTGTGTGAGATTCTTTGTTTGCATTGCGACCTGTATACGATGAGCATTAATCATTTATTTGAGATAAACCTTTTAAAACTTACAGAGAGTCTGTGATTATTTAGCTGGTTAGATAGTCAGTTAGTTCTATTATTACCATCAACTACTCAACTAATTGGTCCGTCGACTGAGAGGAAAGAGAGTTGATATATAGGTCTAGTTATGTATTTAGAATAATTGAATATGAATCTGTGAAACGATTTCCACGTCTTTAAAACTTGACCCCCAGCGCATCAGGGATTTGGGTGAATGTGTATGGGCCATTGTATGTAATATTGATGAGTATCGATTCCTGATTAAGTGTTGCGCTGGATCACCTTCTTTGAGTATATTCTAGATTATAGTTTGGGAAGCTGAGGGTTCACCCCAATAAATCGTTCTAACTCCTTCTTAGTGTTGATTTACAGAGGTACAGTCAGGAAACGACCTTGAACAGTTAGAAGTGTAGGGAAAGCTTTCTCTGGAGTTCTTGAAGAACAGCATGGAAATAGAGAGTATTATATTAGTGCACATTTTGATAAATGTGACAAGAGGAGAAAGTAAAACAAACACATCATGGCTGTGTTGAGATTCAAGATGGAGGAGACAGGGCTAGTTTGGGCCTAGTTTGGCCAAGCACAATTTTGTAAAATGCAGTGTTTTTGTTTATATGAAAAATATTCATGATGATAAGCACCCATTATTTTTATTAATCAGAAATATCTTCTTCACCTGGTAGGTCATTACCCCCCTACTTGCTGATAGATACCTCACACCTAATGATGCTGAATTTGTCTGGCAGTGCAGTTAAATCATGCTGTGAAATGCAGTCATGATTAAGTTCATTTTACTGGATAGCATGACCTGGGTAAATCGGGGTGCAATTCATTGAAAAGTCTAACTTTGAATGAAATTAAAGCAGTTTCTATAAACTATATTAGAAACAAGAAGAATGTTTCTTGAAACCGGTCATGCGACTAGTTCCTGGTCAGAGCTGATGATAGTGTGGCTGATATGTTCCCACAATTGTCTTTGACCGATGCCAGACATTCACTTGTAATTTGGGAAACTCTGCAATAAAATGAAATATTTGGCAATAGGCTTGTTGTTTTCAAGTGACAGGCATGTACGAAAGACAATGGGGCATTTGTGTAAGCTCCTATCGCCACCACAACGTCACCTATAGTGACGTTGTGGTGGCGATAGGGTCTGCGCCTTATGTACAAGTCAGCTTTAAGCTACTTAACGTGGCTTAACGCTGCCTTGTACATAAGGCACCCTTTCACACTATGGTTAGCGTGAAAGGGGTGGGCAGTGGGTGTTGCGGTGGGCGTTCCACCACAACACCCATTCATTTTAACGCTGTCCCCTATGTAGAAGGGTGGCGTACATAGGAGGCAGCGCCAAAATTAAGACCAGGTAAAAACTGGTGTTAAGATGGCGAAACGAGGAGAAATGCATTATTTCTCCTTGTTTTTGCTTTTTTCCATGTGTGCTGTCCCTTCCTGCACATAAACAAACTTTGAAAAAAATTCCATTTTGTCTGAAGCAGCACACATGAAAGTGACAGAATGGCATTTCTAGGATTGGGACACCTTCCTACACATAAACAATCCTCCCCTGCGCGCAGACACCCTTGCACTCTGGTGCAAGGCTGCCTGCGTTGGCGCTATGTTGCTAAACATTGCGCCATCGCAGGGAGAAACGCAAGGCTGCACCACATTCTTGTAAATATGGTGCAGCCTTGCGTTTCAAAAGTGGCGGAGAGAGGCGTTAAGCCAGGAAGGCTAACGCCTCCCTCCTCCACTTCCTTGTACACATCCCCCAATGTGTTCTGATAAGACTTCATTACAAAAAAAAAAAAACTGCCTCATTGGAAATTCCGATTTTAGACTCCTCTGCATTGCTCAACCATTAGGCAAACGTCAGATCCGCTGATGCTTTAAACCTGATCTGATCTGACACAGCTGTAAAACGAGCTCGATATTTGTTATCTCAGTAACAGATGAAAGATTCAGAGGAATAGATGTATTATTAACCATTGAAATTGGGCACCTTTTCTGTGATATTTGATTCACTCTATACCAGGATTGCCATCTTCTGATGCCTGAATTATTACATCGGGACATATTTTATATTAGCTGATTCATAAATGTTGCTCACTGCCGTTCCTGAATATGAGGAAAGAAGCGGCAAAAGACGTGTTTAAATATGATACCTCAGATGGGGTCTTACACAGGCGCCTGCAGCCACCCTCTGCGTCATTGTTTGGGGGTGGTTTAGACCCTGGCAGTTAGTTTGCAGGTCTAGGGTGTGATTTAGACCCTGGCAGTTAGTTTGCAGGTCTAGGGTGTGATTTAGACCCTGGCAGTTAGTTTTCAGGTCTAGGGTGTGATTTAGACCCTGGCAGATATTCTGTAGGTCCATCAGCGGTTTCTTTTCGCAATAAAAAGAGATAGCTACGATGCAAGTTTTTTCTAAGCACATGGGGGCCATTTTATTATTTTCCCTGCTTGTGTCCACCAAACATAGCACAGCAGACATGGGCAGGGAAAATGAGTGGAAGTCACCCCTCCTCAATATGGTGGTCCTTGTGCCATGATGGGTTCTTGGTGGACCGCCCGGCAGGATAGTGGTTTACGCTGGCAGAGCCGGTGGATGCTTTTCTGTCACACACAGCAAATTCCCTGCCCCCAGAGTTGGGGAACCGTGAGTTTGGCGTGGCAAATTACAGCCGTGCTTCAACTCCGCCAAGCCTTATTTATCCGGCACTTCAACCCTTATTCCAATATGCATATCGAATTGGAAATATGGAGGAAACGCCTTTTGTGTGGTAATTTCCCTCTGAGCGGGGATTAGCCCCACACAAATTCTTCGTGCAGTTGTCTTGAAGAGCTAGCTCAGCAAGGTGGGGCCTCATTCTGAGTTTGCAGGTCAGGATAAAGGAAAAAAAGTGCTTTGGCCACACAATAAAAGCGAAGGTAGGTCACATCTTATTTACATTTGTGCAACTCCGAATCTGGGGGTGAACCAAGAGGACCAGGCACAATTTACCTCTTGAAATTCTTGCAGACCTTGAAATAATGGCCTTATTGTATTTAATGACCAAGCTGTACCTGGCTGATGAGTCCTAACTAGGGCAAAACAGGTCCTGGATTGCTTATGTTCTGGTTCAGGGAGGACCTGGCCTGGCAATTTGGACTGTACTATTGAAGCCGGGTCAAGAATGATGTGCATATGGCTGGGTACAAACTGAGGTGGTATGGTGTGCAAAACAATGATTGGCTGGAATGTGGCCCAGAGTGATTTACCAGTGGATGAAATAAATTCAAGCCTTCCATCCATCACTTTTTGTAAACTTATTTTATTTTAGGGCACCCGGATCAGATACTGCAGGAGGCACAATAATGAAAATAATGCTTTTTTCAAGCCTATTATAATTGCAAATCACCAGCTTTCCCGCTCAGCAGCAACCGCCAAGGTAAGATACCTTTGATTTAGAGAGGCGTTAGAATCCAGCTACATCATAATCAGATGAACAGAGAATGGAGTATATATGTAAGTAAAATGCATACATAACATGTGTCCAGCTGCCTGAAAAAGGCACTGGGGTTCTATTGCTTTACACTCTTTAATAGAATTTAATGTGCAGTGTGTGAAAGGCCAGCCGATATCCTCTGTGAGGATTTGTTTTAGCTCTCCTAGCTACAATCACCTTTGCAACAAATTAGTCCCTCAAAATGTAACCTTCATGTATAACACCTCTGGGATTTCCTTCCATAACTCACTCTAGGAGGAACATTAGTGCATGTAAGTTTTCTCTTAGGGATTTTCTGTCCTTCTGTTTTAAATGAAATAAAAGACAAAGGAGACAGGCTATAAGTCTTTCGTAAAATCCTTCAGCTTGCCCTTTTCATTCGTCTTCCTGGGATCACTGCGTGTAATGAGACATTCAAGGTAAGTAAAAGATGTGTAGAGACACACAATACCTCATGCACGCACACAATATGGGCTGAATGGGTAAGGGATGTGTAGAGGCAAATGTAAAGGCAAATGCAACGTTGCACTTAATGCTCTATATACACATGCATTATAGACTATATAGATAAAGAAGGGATGGGTGAAAAATACAATTCAAATATAGGTTTAATATGTAGCTTTGTGATATGTAGCAGCACATAAGTAGTTGCATACACTAATTTACACTCACAACATGTAGACTGAATAGATAAGTATGGGATTCATCCTACCACAGTTACACTCAATATACTATACACACACGTGCACACACTCATGCACACATATTTGAGCTTGAAAAATGACTGATCAGTTTGCAGCTGTCTGTAAGTTGCATTTTAAAGCCATGTCACTTTGGGTTAAACACTTGACTACTAGGGCTTACCCCAACCACAATGTGGAACACTTTTTGGATGTTTGGGGTAGTTCACACTTAAGCCTTTATAACCATTTTTCCTCAAATGTTATCTGGGTCAAATTTGCATCCTTTTTTCCTACATGTTGGGGATTCCAAAGGTACCCAGGGTCTGTGGATTCCCATTGCGGAAATCAGGAAAATAGGCAAAATGCAACTAAATGTGTGTTTTTGTTGGAAAAAAAGGAAATAGTGCAATGCAAGAAAGCATATTTTTATGAAAATGGCACCCACAAAAGGTTTGCTGTGCTAAGATCACATCCTACTCAGCTTTCAGGAATAAACGTTGATGTAAAATAAAACACTTTTTGTTACCATAATTTTTGCATTTTTCTAACTGGTTTTCCATTTATCCTATTTTTGCAGGTTCAACTTACTTGTAGTTTATGGTGGAAACAGATGTGAAATCAATGGGTGAACCCAGCAATCTGTACATTTGTTAAAACTAGACGAAATTCAGTGTTCAGCAAGGGGTCATTTCTATAGCTTGCTCATGAGTTTCCAAAAGAATTTAACTGTTAAAATAAAAAAAACGGAAAATGGAGAGGTAAAGATAGCAATTGGTGGGTGATTACATAGGGTTACGTCCATCAGATCCGTTCTGGTCACAGGGATGAATATTGTTTGTTGGATGTCAAAAAACATGTGATACCCAGACCCAACAACTGAGCTGCAGCTTGTAATGATTTTGAGTTGTGTACTAAGCACCCAGCAGTTCATAAGACAAAATCTAATGAACGTAAAATAGGTATGAAGGAAACCTATATATTTTTAAAATATTCATATTGTTAGAAATTGGGTGTCTGGTTAGCAGAGATATGCACCGTGTCCAAGCAGGAATCACATTCCTAGTCAGGGTAAGTCACAAACACACACTCCACTTGACACATAGCAGTCATGCTTAACTTAAGAGGCAATATGTAAAGCTTTTGTGCAACATTTCAAACAGTATCACAAAAAGACTCCATATTAGGATAGAACAATAGAGCTTAATGTTATAAATAAAACAAGACCAAAAAGACAAAAGTCCAATAGGTAGAACTCAAGACATGAATTTTAAAAGAATAAACTGTAAAATCGGGCTTAGAAGGAATAAGTGCTTACTTGGGATATCTGGTCGCTCTGGACTGCGACAACGTCAAGAGTTAAGGCCAACTGTGATGGAGCATAGGCCAGATACAGGGACCCAGTGAGGCCAGCAGAACAAAAGTACCTTAATCCTGGTTGCGTCGACGAAGATGCAGGGTGCAGCCAAATGATGCGTCGGTGTTCCACCACACAGTAGGGGTGATGCATTGATTTTCCTCAGCACAATGCGTCAGTTCCAAAGGCGATGCATCAGTTCTGAGATGTGATGGTTCCAAACTTGATGAGCCGGGTTCTCCATGCAGTAGAGGTGATGTGTTGTATCTTCTCCACACATTGGCGACGATGCGTTGGTTCCGAAAATGCAGTTGCATAGTTGATGCAGTGGATCTGAGGGTGATACTTCAGTTTTGCTCTCACAACTTCTGCGATGCGTCGATTTTGTTCGCACAGCAGAGAATGCATCAGTTCCGCAAGAGCAAACACCTTCGGCTACCTTCCAAGGGTCCAGGACTGGGGTGGCACCACTTGGCAGGGCAGACTCACAGATTGCAGAGCCCAGGTGTAGTAGCAGAATGGTTGGAAGTATTTTATGTCCCTGAGATTTCAGATCAAGATACAAGTCAGTAAGCCCTTGGAGTCACTCTGGGTTCAAGTGATGCAGGTCCAGTCCTTCTCACCCAGGCAGGGAAACAGCAGGCAGCAGGGAGCCCAGCAAAGCAACAGTCGGGCAGAGTTGCAGCCCTTCAGCAGCACAGCAGTCCTTCTTCCTGGTCCAGAAGTGTACTTAAGTGGTGGTGTCAGAGTTCCAGTAAGTATACCCAGTTTTGCCTTTCAAATGTAGGAGACTTCAAAGACAGGTCTTAGAAGTCTACAGAGATCCTCCCTTCCAGCCCTAGCTCCAGAGTCCAGACTCACTACAGGGGGTATGCAACATTTTGTGTGGGGACAGGACAAGCATATTCAGGGGTAAGTGAAGATGTAGCCAGCTCCTTCCACCCATCCTGCCAGGATGGCCCATCAAGTCTCACTTAAGTTCCCATTATGTTTGGCTGTTTAGGGGGAATACACAAAGGCCAGATGTCACCCACCCCAGGCAAAGATAGACATCAGGCACCAAATGGCTAAAGTAAGAAAATGTCAATTTTCAAAAAAAATTAATTTCAGAATTGTAATCTTCACCATAAATTAGGATTTTAAAATAGGATTCCAGAGACACCAAACTTGGGGGTCTTATCTCTTCCAAATTGGGAATTACACTTATAAAATGTAAAAAGGTAATCCAAATGTTGTCCTATGAGAGAGATAGGCCTTGATGTAGTGAAAAATGACTTTGAGAGTTTTTCACTACCAGGACATGTGAATTTTAAAAGTAAATGTCTGCCTTTGAAATGCATTGCACCCGACCCTCTGGGTTGTCCAGGGCCTACCTTAGGGATGAATTACATGTATAGAAAGGGAAGGTTTGGGCCAGGCAAAAGGTTTATTTTGCCAGGTCGAAGTGGCAGTGTAAACTGCATACACAGGATCTGCAATGGCAGACCTGAAACTTGCTTAGGGGACTACTTAAGTGAGTGGCACAAGCAGTGCTGCAGGCCAACTAGTAATATTTATTTTATAGGCCCTAGGCACATGTAGTACAATTCACTAGGGACATATAATTAAATTAAATATGCCAATTGGGTATGGGCCAATATTACTATGTTTATAGGAGATCGCGTTGGACTTTAGCACTGGTTAGCACTGGTAAAGTGCTCAGAGTTCTAACACACACAATGTCAAATAAAGTGGAGGAGGAAGGCAATATGTTTGGGGGTGACCTGCAGAAAGGACCATTTTCCAACACACATGATGCATGAGTTTAGAAATAATGTGTATTTTGCATGACTTTGAATTAGGGGTTACCCAAACTATCATGTGATACAGAGGGCAATTTATTTCTTGGACACTGGCTTCCATATAGAAAGTAATAATGGCCAAAAATTCCAGAAGCAGAGATCCACTAGGAAGAGATACAATTCTTCCCTTTCCACAAATATCTCTCCCACTGAAATGGCTGCTCAGGGTGTTGCCCCAGAGCATCAATGCAAGTAAAAGTATAATGAGCCAATTGTTACAGAAATTACGTCAGCCCCACCAACTACTAAATCTGCTATAAGTGGCAGATAGACCACTGTCTGAGACTCCTCTGCCATTTGTTCTCCTCTTATCCATAGATGGTGGAGGTTTTACAAAATAGTAACAGTCTAGGGATCCGTCTGTAGTAAAGAATGCACATTTTAGATGAAGGAAAACATTCAATTTGTTTCATAAACATTTCCATGTGCTTTTTAGAAAATGTATACCTTGAAAATTCAAAGAAAAACTCCATTACATTATTAAACATTTGATATACATTATTTTTTATTTATTTGTATGCATGTCAGGAAAACATTTGCATTTGCAGTGTGGGACATTTTGGCAGCATTTTCAGGGCTTCTGCCCCCAAGGACCTAAGGGGACTCATTCCCCCAACATTCAGAGCGCTACAAGGTACAGGTGCAGACCTGTGACAGATGGGGCAGGGCCTCTTCCCATCCCACTCTGCACTCCTGCAGTGCGGTATGCGTTCGGGCCACACCCGGGCAAAGACTAGGCTTAGGGCAGGACTGTCTTACGCCCGTCATTGACAGGAAGAGGTAGGGTAGGGCCACCCGCTTTGGCCCTGTGGTTGGACTGTAACAGGACTCCAATTGTGCAAAAGTACTGTTTCAGTAGTCCAGACCCCAGCCTGTATTTGTTTTAACACCGGGCCAGTTATACTATTATACTCCATGCTGCAGGCGATTACCGGGCTGGCCATATTGACCTAGCTGTATCCTGATATAGGAGGGATTATTGGAACATACATGGCATGATTTCCACCAAAAGGTAGCCTCTTCTTCTGGGACTATAAACCTGGCTATTGGATTAGGTATAGCCATCAATGTACATTTAAAAGCTTCTAAAGTGGAGTTGACTTGTGGGCAACCGCAGGCCTGGCTAGCTGGGAAACAGTAACACAGTGGTGAAGTGTCTGATTTTGTTTTGTAGCTGTGTGGCTTTGCAGTTTGTAGGTCTGCCAATCCCCTCCCTATATTTGTATAATTGTGCTTGTGCATATATCTTTGTGGGGGAACCTATTAGATGATCTGTACTCCTTACAATAAGCAACTAAAGGCTAAGATGGGAACGAGGAAAGCAATGAATAGCCACCCAGCCCATACGGCCACAGCCCGGGCCACTTCCATTGATAGAATGTTACATAGACATCAGGTTCATCAGTACACAGATCGCGCTCACAGAACGGCGACTGTCATTACAGTCAGAGACCATAGCTGAGCTAAGGTATGACCAAGACACATTTCCCACGCCCACATCAGAGCCCTCACCTTTGCCATAACATACTCCTCCAGGGGCAAGTGAAATTGAACCTACGAGTGCCAGTGAGTCACACACGAATAATGTAGACCAACCTAAAGGGAGAGCCAATAAAAATCGACTGCCCATAGGCCACAGAAATAAAGTTGCTCTTTCTTCCCCAACTCCATCCCATGCACACCCCAGGAATGAGTTGGTCGACACATCACCCGCAATGTTTAGCGAGGGGGCGATGTCCAAATCCTATAGACAATTCATGGATGACTTTCTATGCAAGGTTATTGGGCTTCTAGCAGAGCATCTAACCACTATCTGGGTCTGCCTAGCAGCCATAGAGAAGGAATTGACTAATAGTAGAAAGGCACAACTACGCCCTCTGCAACCAACCCCATTAATCAGGGAGTCTAGAGTCCCACAGGGATCCAGGACTAAGGAGCTTCCCATACTGTGTGCCCAGTGACTGACCCCCAATTCATCGTGCTCAGAGAATAGAGTACTTTTTTAATCCACCCCTCGAGGGCAGGGGCGGGATGGTCCATAGCGCAATAGTTCCAATCCCCCATATATCTAGGCGGCCTAGGTTGCAATAAGGATGAACATCCTGCTGACAGAGGGCCCTGCCCCACCAATCCCAGGGGGAGCCTTAGGCTGCCTGTTATGAATCTCCCTCTGGCATCGTGTCCATATGTAGTAGTCTTAACCAGAGTACCCCACCTGAGGGAAGGCCAAAGTGAATCATATGATGTGCTTCACAACAAAACACTGGGGTGGTTAGCGTGGTTTAGAGGTTTCCCCCTTGCACAATCCAATAACTTACTGCATACCAGAAGAGTGGTGTGGATTGGGCCAGAAAGAGTGGACTGAGATGGTGACTCTCATCATAAATTTCAGATCCCCATCTCTGGCCCAAAGCGTTTTATTCGGTGGCTGCAGTAAGCCATCAGCAGGGACCCACAGAGAGGCTCATAACCTAGGCTACTTTTATCGCTCCCTCACTGGCTAAAACCCACTGTCACACGCAAAGGGAGTTCACAGCGCCTACACCATCTGCGCTTCACCACTACCAGAGGAGATATGAGGACACCTTTCTAATACCAACTCATAATCATTTTGATAGTCTTGCAGGGATAGTATGACTGTCAGATCATAGGCTGGGGAACCTCCCAGGCTCCAACGGCATGGGATTTGAAGTAAATGGCAGCGTCCTGTCAAATGATGAGAAAGGATCAAGTAGGGCCACTGCTCCCATACTAATAAAAGGGGTGACCAATTTTTTCAATGTAGGGGTGAGAGTGAGCCCTTCTGGGTATGGTCGAGTTCATACATTGAAATCAGTACCAAAGCAGTGGAAATGACTGCCTCATAGTATACTCCACATTGGTAGAGCAGCAGCCTAATAAAAATGTGGACCACAATATACCCAGTGTGGGCTATGGTGTAAGTCAAAATGGCCCAAAAACTAAGGGGGCTCCAATGATATACATACCACAACTTATAATGCGGGTACTGAGGCGGTGTTTCGCCCATCCATACAAAACCAAACGATTGACGCAGAGGGTGGGGACACTGGTGCTGCTCTGGAATGCCAGACTAAGCTTATTTCATGGAATGTAGCAGGCCTGGCTTCTAAAAAAGTTTGCCCAGAGTGTTGCGAGTTCATTGACCAGTTCGACCTTTGTTCATTTCAAGAGACATGGTCCCTGCAATCCTACCACTATGTAGGCTATGTTAAATTCTCAAAGGAAGCTGTTACAGTTGGGAAGGGAATGCCCTTGGGGGGACTCACCAACTGGGTGGGGCAACAGTGTTAGGTGTGCTGAGCGAGATCCATGTGGACTCCCCAGACATATTGTGTGTTTGGCTAACAGAAAGAAAGAAAGAAACAGTCTATACCCGTTTCCGTAAAACCTTGAAGACCTGGTTGTTTAACCAATAATTCTCCCCAAGCCTCAATCATTCCAGCCAGTCCACCATGGCGCCGGGAAACCCTTTTTGGATAGCTGTTGCGCCTTACAAATTTAACTAATAAATAAATAAATAAAATAAATAAACAGTCCCCCAGGGCGAACCTTACTATTTCTACAATGTCTAATGCAGGTCTGCAGGGTGTAACAAGGGATCAGCTGTTCTAGAACAACTAAATGCACATTAAGCCTCACTGCCTACTAATGCCAAGAAAATCGTGGGGGACAACTGTTATTACCAATTTGAACCATTGACTTTAGAGCTTCTGTCACTCTTTTAGAAATGGGTTTTCTGGCTGGCTAGGGTATGCACTTAAGCCAGGCAGAATCCACCACTCTAATCAGGATAAGGGGATTACCCTTAGTAGCTTGGCACAAGCAGTCAGGCTTATCTCAGAGGCAATGTGTAAAGCATTTGTACATAGCAAACAGTAATACAGTGAAAACACTACTAAAAGGTACCCCACCAGTTTTAGAAAAATATCCACTATTTATCTGTGTAAAACAAGACAAAACAATAAAAATCCAACATACAGTGATCAAAATGCAAATAACAAAAATAGGCTTTATATACAGTTCCTTGAAGTCAATAGCTCTGTCTGGGGCTATCACGTTGTTGTGAACAAACAAATCCAACAGTTCTGTCTGGTCGCGGTGTCGCTGGCCGGCTACAATGTTGGGGAGACCTGTAAAACCGTACGTTTGGAGATGCTGGGCATTGGACCTTATGGTGAGCTCTGGAGGAACGGCGTAGGTTCCAGAAGTTGGTGCAGGAGTTGTTGGCCCTTGAATTCACACACGTTTCAGGTCGAACTCCATTATTTTGAAGTCAGGAGCCCGGGCGTCGGCAGCCTTCGGGGCTGCAGTGTAAAGCGGAGCGGTGCGACATGTGTTACCCTCAGATCACGGGGCAGGCAGCGGCTCGGTGACGGTCATCCAGTGGTGTTGGGGAGACCAGGGCTGCAAAGCGGCGCGGTGCTCGTTGCGTTGCTGAAAGGTCACAGTGCAGGCAGCGGAGTTGTCGTTGATGGAACACTGGCTTCGGCAGACCCACGGCTGCCATGTGAGATGGGGCAATGCGGTGTGCGGGGCCCACAGGTCGCCGTGCAGGCAGAGGTGTTGGTTGCCAAACTGGAGTCAATAGTGCTGGTGTTGGTGGGCCAAGGCTGCGGTGTGGGTCAGGGGCAGTGCATCATGTAACTTATGATTGGTGTCCCCAAACCACAGTGCAGGGCGGCGTTGATGTCAGCTTGGAGTGGCATTGTCGGTGAGACAAGGGCTGCAGTATGAAGTGGGACAGTGCTCCGAGTTCTCCACGATCGGTGTCCAAAGGTCACGGTGCAGGCAGCGGCATCGGTGTTGGTGTTGCGGCATCATCAGGGATACCAAGGCCGCAGTGTGAAGCAAGGCGGTGTGCAGTGCGGTGCCCACAGGTCACGGTGCAAACAGCGGCTCGGTGGCAGCGTGAAACGTCGTCGTTGGTGAAAGCAGGGTTGTGGTGCAAAGTGCAGCAGTGCCCTCTGAGATGTTTTCAGGTCACAGAGCCGGCAGCGGCGTCGGGTTACCTTTCTCCTCTGTGGCAGCCGAAACCTCCAGTTCCAGAAGCTGGTACCCAGAAGATGTTGAAGCCTTTGATTTGCCTGAGACTTCCAACAGGAGGCAAGCTCTACATCGGGCCCTTAGAGATACTTAGTATGCAGAAAGAACAGTCGAGTCCTTTCCCTGCCCAAGACAGAAACAGCAACTGCAGGCCAACCCAACAAAGCAACAACAGCAATGGGGCAGTACTCCTCCTGGCAGCTCTTCCAGCTCTTCTTCCTGGCATGTTCCTTAGTCCAGCAGTAATCTAAAATTCTGGGATATTTATATCACATTTTTCTTTGAAGTCGTTACAAACAAATTTCCTCGGGCACACATAAATCAGTTCTGCCTGGTTCAGGCCAGGTTCACTACAGTAGGTAGCTTGGTGGAAGGCAGCCACAGTCCATTCAGGTGCAAGCGACAACTCCTCCCACTACTCTAAATGCAGCCAGGTTTATTCAGCCTGGCTATGAGTCACCTAGGAAAAGCAGCACACACCTCAATCCCCCTTGTGTCTGTCTAGTGTAAATGCACATCCCCAGCTCCTGTCACTCCAAACCCAGATGGTGAATACACAAATGGCAGAGGCACACAAGAGGGTTAAGCAAGAAAATGCCCACTTTCTTAAAGTGGCATTATCAAACAAACAATATAAAAATCATCGCCACTAAAATATGTATTTTTAAATTCTGACTTCAGGAAGCCTAAACTCCATTTCTCTATCTTGTCTCAATGGAAAGTTACGCTTGTAAGATATTACAAGGCAGCTCCCATGTTACCCTATGGGGCAGTCAGCCTTTCAATATTGCAAAACGAAATACACACTCTTTCACTATCAGGGCATGTAAAGCACACCAGTACATGTCCTACCATTCACATACACTACACCCTGCCCATGGGGGTACCTTGGGCCTACCTGAAGGATGCCTAACATGTAAGAAAAGGGAAGGTTTGGGCCTGGCACGTGGGTGCACTTGCCAGGTCGACATGGCAGTAAAAACTGCGTGCAGACACTGCAGTGGTAGGTCTAAGACACCTGTGAAAGGCAACTTGTGTGGGTGGCACAAACAGTGCTGCAGGCCCACTAGTAGCATTTGATATACAGGCCCTGGGCCCACACAGGGCCTTACTAGTAAATCAAATATCCCAATCATAGAAAACCAATCATACACAATTTAAATGGAGAGCATATGCACTTTAGCACTGAATAGCAGTGGTAAAGTGCCCATAGTCCTAAAATCAACGGAAGATAGGTAAAAAACAGGAGGTCAAAGAGCAAAAAGTCTGGGGGCGAAACCCGCTGAAAAAGCCAAGCCTAACACTCTCTCAACAGATGATGGTCTATGGCTAGGTCAAGCCCTGGAGATCCCCCCATCAAGAAATGGACACCAACTGCAGTCAAAATTAATGCTTTATTTTAAATTAAGGGTTACAAACAATGGTAGAACCAGCTCTGATAGGGCAGTGTCCCACACTTTCAACCAGATTAACACCACTAGTCTAATTGACTACATTTTGCTGGACCTTAAGTTATGGTCATCCCTGGAGGATATGATAGTTATGCCATGACAGGATAGTGACCATAATGCCTTGGCTCTCAAGCTTGACTTAAATATTAAAGGGCAATTTGATAACACAGGAGAACCACTAGATAGAAAACTGAGAGTTACCAGCAATAGACGCAGGGTCAAATGGATTAGTATCGAGAACTCACAGGAGGCCCTTAGCCAGATATATGGCTTGGTGGATGATTGGTTAAAGGGGATGATGTCTCTGGCCTTGGCAGGGGTTCCTGTAGGACAGATGATGCTAATTTCCGAGATCCATAAAGGGATGTTTGATAAATTGAGAAACCTTTTCTGTGCTGAGGCTGGGAGTAAGGTCAATAGGAAGCATCCACTGACCTAGTACATCAAATTCTGCAGAGATGCCAAGACCACCTTGTCACAGCCATAAAAACACAAGACAGAGCCCAGATACAAGCAGCAAGAAGCACCAACAAAAAGGTTCTCTACACTGCTGAAAAAGATTGGGAGCGGGGAAGGTTGGAGAGCCTCTTAGCAGCTACCAAGAGCCTGGTGTCCTCTGACAGCGGGGAAGGGTTCAGTTTCATCGAAACCAACAACCCATTGAGTGGCTGGGTAGCCCACTTTTCCAGCCTATATGTACAGCCAGAAGAACTGACTGCTGCGTTTAGTGACCCGACGAGACAGGGTACTCTGTGACAACCAAAAATGAGCACAAGGAAGGCGGAAGCAAGTAGCGAGGAGGCTCCGACTGACATCTTTGTCCCTTGGCCCAACTACATTGGTCATAAAAATTTGACACCAGAAAAAATCTTTAGCCATAAAGGGCGGAGACAGGGGAACATGGCAGCCAAAGGCTAGGCGGTCGTAGGCGTCATTGTGGGGGGAGATGATACCGGGCACGATGAGCCACTCACTTGAGGACTCCTAAAGACCCTAAAAATGCCCTGGACTTGCCGGACTTACCGGGAGGCTCAGAGGCGGCTGGTCGAGCGGAGATTCCTGAGCATCAGCGCGGCTGGCGTGGTTCCTTCGGAGCTGAGGGGGAGGGAGGTAGCATGAGAGCTTCGCCGCTGCAGGGAAGCCGGCGTGAGGTCTGGTGGCAGAGCCAGCACAAGCTGCAGCTTTCTGCAGCCTCGTGAGCCCCTTGCAACGGAGAGCAGTGGCCCAGCCCTCTTCCCTGGAAGCATTGAGGAGGGGAGAGCCAGGAGGGTCAGGAAGTTTTACTTCTCTCACTGAAGAAGCCGGGGTAAGAAAGTTCCATTTACTGCATATGGAGAAAGGAGCTCCCTGGGAAAGAGACATTGGAGATAAACCCTCTAGATATACTTTACGCAACAGGAATTTAAGGGGAGGTAAAGTTGGACACAATTCAATAGTAGACCCCTCACAGGGGGTAACACAGGAGGTAAAGGACTCTGCCACAGGAAGACGAGGGCAGCAAGGCAGAGGGGGGACGCAAGGTAGGAGAGCTGGCAAATCCCCAGTAAAAAGCGTTGGGGAAAGGAGTAAAAAAGTCCCTACAGTGCCTATTAAAATAACACCCTCACTTAAATCTTTCTTTCGTGTTTTACCCAGTGTACAGAGAGGAAGTTTGGGGGAAGCAATTCCCAAATATATCGGTGTAGTGGTACCTGATATGGAGAACAAAGCTCTTGAGAGTGGTTCAAGAGATACCAGTAGGGTCCCCCCCCTGAATGGGATAAGTGAATCCAGATTTGACCCAGGAACATCCCAGGACCCAGGAACATCAGGGACATCACGAGAGAGCTTAGTGACAGTGACAGTGCCTATTAGTAATAGGTTCGATGCTCTGGTAACGATGAGGCCTCCAGAGGAGTCTGAAGAATTTCACCTCCGGAGAGTTGTGGTCGGAGAGACAGGGGAGGGGGCAATAGTAAATACAGAAGAGTCATTGGCCGGTACCCTATTGTGTTTGAAAAATGATATTAAGAATCGTTTGAAGTTTCAGAGGCTAATCAGGTTGGAATACAAGCCTCGTGTGCGGAGTTAACTCAAAACCTATATGAGGTTGCCCTCCGTACCAAGATCTTGGAAGATGAGATGGGGGAAATTAAACAAGACGTGTTAAAAACGCCTCGGAAATTTCTAAATTGGCTGAGCAAAACCAAAGCCTAAGAGGTGATCTTGAAAGGTTGGAGAACCATTCCCGATGGAATAATTTAAGATTCTTGAATATTCCGGAAGCTGAGGAGGGTCCAGATATGAAGGCCTTTATCATCAACGTGCTTCGTGATACAGTTTTAAAGGATAATACCGATATAAACCTCGAGCAAGAAATCCAAAGAGCACATAGAGACCCCTTCCGTTGCAATCCTCTCAGGACCAAACCTAGGAAGATCCTGGTGAACTTTCTCTCCTACACTTTTAAAGAGGCTATCCTTAGTGGGGCCCTAAAGAATGGTCCATATCAAGTCATGGGTTTCTCTCTGGTAATTAGGTCGGATATATGCAAATCCACGGAGCAAAGGCAATGGGAACTTGGAAATAAGATGGAGGAACTAAGGAAGCTTGGGGCCAAGGTCCAATTTAAATTTCCCGCAATGCTCCGCATAATGTGGGACAATCAAATGTATAATTATCGTTCTGTGGAAGATGTTGATGCACTAATAGATTCCATAAAAAAGAATTAATAACCCGATGAACTAAGATCGTCAACTATAGACTAGCAGGGGCAGGAGCTCTGACTAATGGTTTCTGGGGTGTTAAAAGCACGGCAAATCCGTGTTTGTTTCTCTTTTTTTTTCCTTTTGAATATCCCCCAATGACTAACCCAAATAGGCACTTTGAGGCCGGTAAAGATAGGGAGGGTTCCCCAGGGTTGGGCGGGGGGAAGGGGTGGGATAGGGGTGCACAGGTGGGGAGCAGTGGGATAAAAATAAAAAATAAAATATAAAAAGTCCTCATTATCACTAGGATTGAAATATTCCAGTAAATTAGTAATAGTGCAGGGGGGATGGGGTGGACAGGATGGCTAATATAGTTATTCTCACTTGGAACGTGAATGGTCTCAGGTCAAGATCGAGGCAGAGGATAGTCCTGGGATATCTGGAAGAAAGCCAGGCACATATAATAATTCTGCAGTAGACGCATCTGGTGGCAAGTGAGAGTAGGGAACTATTTCGTAGGGTGGGTTGGGTTCAGAACTTTTCAGTTTCTGATCAAGTACAATGTTGCAAGGGAGTAGCAATCTTAATAAGGAAGGGTGCTGGGATCAAGCTTAAATCCTCAAGTACGGATAGCTCTGGTAGATTAGTTTCCACCGTAATGAAATGGGCGGATTACAAATTTATTTGTGTAGGTTTCTATGGCCCCAATGAGGATGACCTGCAACATATAATAGATCTTGAGTTAAGATTAGCTGGGGCTGCGGTCACACTATTCTGTTGGACCCATTTCTGGACCGCTCCACACGAAGGGTAGGCGTCCTAGTGCCCAGAGTAAGACGGGCTATGAAAAACATGATGCAGGATCTAGGGCTAGTGGACGTATGGCGACATCTGAAAGGTCAGCTGAGAGATTATACTTTTCACAGTAAAAATCGTCATCACTCCCGATTGGATTACTTTTTGGTTGAAAGAAGTTTTGTGGTCAATATTAAAAAGATCTCTCACCATCCAGTCCATATTTCCGACCACTCAGCAGTATCAATGACACTGCTGATTCCAGGAAGGAAGCCCAATATAAGGTGGACACTTAAATGCACCTTTCTTTTAGATGGGGCGGTGGTGCTCGCTTTAAAGAAAGTCACATCAGAATACTTTATGATTAATAAAGGCACTGCAACCTCTGGGGTAGAGTGGGATGTTTTTAAAGCGTGTATACGTGGGGCCTTAAAAAGTCTTGGCAGTGCAAAGGGAAGAAAAGAAAAGGCAGAACTTGCAAGATTGGAAAGAGAAGTGGATAAATTAGAGGCCGCTATACAACCCTTAGGAGAGGGGGAGAATAGGGAGAGGTTGGCAAGAAGATTGGAAGAGGCGCAACTGAATTATAAAATTAAATTGGACTCTGAGTGTAAGGCTAGGTGGCAGATAGGGAATTTGAGGCAATTTGAGTATGGGGAAAAAGCCAGAGCCCTGCTGGTCTGGAAGGCCAGGGTAGAAAGAACCAGGAATGTGATCTAAGAACTGAAGGGCCCATCGGAGGAGGTGATTGATGATTGGGAAGGGATGCAAAATCACGTGGTCTCCTTTTTCTCCCAGTTATATGAGGAGGACACCTTCCCTGAACCCCGTCAGCTTAAAGATTGGTTGGGGCAATCGATCTCCCAATGTTGACTAGTGAAGGGAAGGGGAGTCTGGAAGCACAGATCACTCAGGAAGAGATCAGGGAGGCCTTGACCTGAGCTAAGAATGGGAAGGCTTCCGGCTTTGATGCCATCCCTTCGGAAGTCTACAAACGTCTTATTGAAGAAGTTCTCCCAGTCTGGGAGAAATTGTTTAATCTGGTATATTCAGGGAAGGCGAGGGCTCTGGAATCATGGAGAGAGGCCACTACGGTCCTGATCCTTAAACCATCAAAGGACCCGGGGAAGACAGAGTCATATCGCCCGATATCCCTGCTTAATGCAGACTATAAGATCTTTGTCAGAATTTTAGCAGGGAGATTAGCTAAATTGGCTCCTCAACTTATCCACCTCGAGCAGAAAGGGTCTATTCCAGGGAGGCAAATTCATGAATTGACCCAGCAATTAATTGGTTGTATTAATCTGGCCACAACGCGTTCGATCCCTTTGGCGATAGTAACTTTGGACGCTGCCAAGGCTTTTGATCATGTTTGTTGGGTCTACCTATGGGAAGTCTTGGCGGCTATGGGGTTTGGCCCCTTCTTTATAGCTACTTTGAAGGCCTTATATGAACAATCAACAGCTAGAATCCTTCTTAATGGGTCTCTTACACGCAGTTTTCCGATAACTAGGGGTACACGGCAGGGCTGCCCTATCTCCCCAATATTATTTGACATCTATATTGAACCATTGGCCCAGAAATTGAGACAGGACGATCAGGTCATCCCTTTTAGTACCGGCACATATAAAAAATAAAGTAGCTCTCTATGCGGATGATCTGGTAATTTTTACTGCAAATCCAGTCCGAAGTATACCCCAGGTAGAAATATTAGTGAATGATTTTGGGGCATTATCTGGGTATTTGGTCAATAATGCAAAAACCAGAATAATGTGCTGGAATATATCAGATTGGAAGGAAAATACACAGAATGAGCTTAGATACCTTGGAATTAGCATCATTAAACCATTGGAGAATATTCCACAGTACATTTTGGAGAGGATAGCAAAGGAGGGGGATATAACACTTGGTAGGTGGAGGAATTTACCCTTGACTATGTACGGGAGAGTGAATCTAATTAAAATGATTGTACTACCTAAACTGACATATCTTTTCAATTGTATCCCTCTCGAGTACCCCAAATTAATGAGTTTTGTTTGGGCGTCTAAGGGAGTTAGGCTTGCCGGGAAAAAATCAAGGCACAAGTTGGTGAAGGGAGGATTGGCCCTCCCAGACTTGAGGCTATACTGTATGGCATTTCAGTTTAAGAACTGTAGAATCCTTCTTGGTGAACCAGGATATTTGGCATGGGGTGGATTGTTGGAAGAAATGGTGAAGGAATGGGGCTCTAATAGCTTTCTTTACAAATTTGGGGCAAGAAGATTTTTCAAAAAGTAAGGCTAAAGATCTTAAAGGCAGCACTTATTATTTGGCTGAAGGTAAGGAAGATACTTGAAATAGGTTACTTCTCAGATTTTTCACCAATCTGGGACTCACCGGGTACACCTGAGTGTCTTCAAGATCGGTTAAGTCTTCCATTGAGGAGGGCGTGAATTGAAGTGTGGGGGGTCTGGGTCTGGTACCCTGGGAAGTGTTGGTGGCAAAAACAGGCGACTCCCTCTCAAGATTCAAGTATCTCCAGCTTTCCTCTTGGGTGGTGACCAACGGGCAAGAGATAGGTGGTGTGTGAGAATTTGAATTAAAAATACAGAACGAGGTTCCCAGAAAAAAGGAAGTAGCCGACTGGTACTGGATTTTGTTGGAAACCGAGGATAAGAAGTTAAAGGCGCCGCATGAGATCTGGGCAGATGATATTCAGATGACGGATCCGCAATCAGTCTGGCAACGTTCCTTAAAGACTCTTTATAAGGTGGTTAAACCCGCAAATTTGAAAAGAAATCATTTCTACAAAATAATCAGGCTGTATTGGTCCCCTAAAAAACTTGCCAAGTTTGTAACAGCACCAACCCCAAGATGTCGAAGATGCGGTTTGTCTAGCGCTGACGATATCCACATGTTTTATGAGTGCCCTAAACTACAGATCTATTGGAATGCCGTTGAGAACGTTGTTAATGACATTTTCCAGTCAAATATTACAATGAATCCAACACTGGTACTGATGGGATCGGATGAAGATCCCAGTCAGCCCCTCCCGGCAAATAGGGGAGATCTTCTCTTCTATATGAACCTTCTAGCCAGGAGAGAGATTTGTAAGAGATGGTTAGATCCCCTTCTGCCCCAGGGACGTAATTGGCTTCAAGTGCTTAGCACTATATGCAAAGTGGATACAGGACTCGAAGGGGGCTCTAGTGGTGTGATCTGGGCAGACTATCTGAGCTGGCACGGAACAATAAGGGCTTAAGCTGATGTCCAACGACTATCCCTGCATGAATCCAGTAGCCAGGGAACTTGTAGGACTGGGACGGCAGGGCTAGTTGTTAAATTGCAAGTGGCCTGAGGGCGGTACAGGTCATTTATAAAGGCACGGCTTTGCAACACGGGTGATATGAGAACAAAGTAAAAATAGCAGTACTTCTCAATTTTTATGTTTATCATGATTCTGTCTACTTTTGAACTCTAGAAGAATCAGGAATCATGATGGTTTGTAGAATTGCTATATGCTAAGAACGGGGAACAGCACCCTCCTGTGACCCTTGGCTGAAGAATCTCATTTACTGTAATGAGCAGATGGAGGCATATTCAAAATTGCTGCCCTCCTCTTCCTGTCCCTGGGACATATGGAGACCCCGGAAACATATCTGCTAAACCAGAAAAGTGAGTCTTCATCCTTCAATACTCAACTATAAGGGGTTATGGGGACCTGCACTACAGCAGAGGGACATCACTTTGTGCATAAGTCCAGTCTAGAGAATCTGATTACTATAACAGTTGCCCATGAATACACTAATTTGATACCACTACTGACTACTTACTGCCTACCGTTGGTATTTCCAACCACAATCTGATGTACCAGACGGATGAAATTTTGTTTATTCAATTGAATCAATTGTAAGTTGCTGGTCTCTGGACAATTATGTTCAACGTTGTAACTGCAGAGTTGGTCTTGAATTGTATTTAATCGATGTATGGAATGATTTGCATTGTGACATGCACTGAAGTGTGCTTTAAGTATCATTATTGTATGAATAAACCACCCTCCTCACTGCAACAGACGACATCCACACCCTACTGGACAAAGGAGAAACAGTAGCCCTCATCCTCCTCGATCTCTCAGCAGCATTCGACACAGTCTCTCACCGCACCCTAATATACAGAGTCCGTGACGCAGGGATCCAGGACAAGGCCCTCGACTGGATCCGCTCCTTCCTCTCCGGCAGAACGCAGCGGGTCAGACTCCCCCTTTCCTCTCCGACCCTACACCAACCACCTGCGGAGTCCCTCAGGGGTCCTCCCTCAGCCCTACACTCTTCCACGACTACATGGCTCCGCTCGCCCCCATCGTCAGAACCTACTGACTCAACATTGTGTCATACGCAGACGACACCCAACTCATCCTCTCCCTATCCAACGAACCCAACACCGCCAGACACAACTTTCGAGAAGGCATGGAAGCCGTCGCCAAATGGATGAAAAACAGCTGCCTACAACTAAACACCAACAAGACAGAAGTACTCATCATGGGCCCAAACCCCGACGCCTGGAAAGACACCTGGTGGCCCTTCGCCCTCAGAAACCCACCCACCCCCACGGACCACGCACGCAACCTGGGAATCATCCTGGACTCCGAGCTCAAAATGGACTGCCAGATCAACTCCGTCTCGTCCTCCTGCTTCCACACCCTCCGCCTCCTACGTAAGACCTTCAAATGAATCCCCCTCGAACACAGAAAGACCGTCACTCACGCCCTGGTCACCAGCAGGCTCGACTACGGCAACGCACTTTATGCCGGAATAAACAAAAACCTCACCCGCAAGCTACAGAACATCCAGAACGCCGCCCCAAGACTGGTCCTCAACCTGCCAAGACACTGCCACATCTCCCAGCACCTGCGCAACCTCCACTGGCTCCCCATCGAGGCTAGAGTCACCTTCAAGATGCTCACCCACGCACACAAGGCCCTCCACGACACCGGACCAGCATACCTGAACAGCCGACTCAAATTCCACGCACCCCAAAGGACCCTACGATCAGCCAAGCTCTCCTACGCCATGGTCCCCCGCACCAGAAAGACCAGATCGGGAGGCCACTCCTTCTCCTTCCTCGCGGCCAGAGCCTGGAACGCCCTTCCGCTCCACCTCAGACAGACAACATCGCTTCCCATCTTCACAAGAAACCTCAAGACCTGGCTCTTCGACAGACCCCCTCCTTGATGGACTGGAACCTGCACCCCCCACCCCCAGCACCTTGAGGCCCTTACGGGTGAGTTGTTACGCTTAACAAACGCCTGATTGATTGATCGATTGAAACACAATGGCTGCAATGAAAAAAATATATATATATATAGCCATAAAGGGCATCATACCCAATAAGCACCAGAATTGGACAAAATCCACGGGGATCTATTCAAGAGTAAGATTGACATATTGAATGCCTAATTTTCAATGCTGATTACTGCCTTATTGAATGGGGCACCACTGCCCCCATGTGGGCTGAGGCTGAAATTATATCTATATACAAAAAGGGTCCCCGTGGAATGTCAGCCAACTACAGAATCAACTAGTCTTCTTGATAGCTCACAAAAGCTATTTAGTAGATTTATACTTGGTAGACTATAAGAATGGCCGGCAGAAAATGATATTATATCCCCACTGCAGTCGGACTTTCGGGAGGCCACGAGTCCAATTGACCAAGAATTCCGCCTTCTGATGTTATACTTGAAAGTGGTCATTCTGGGGTGCAGTCGCCTGTATGTCGTATTTGTAGACCTCCATTCTGCCTTTGATCTAGTACCCAGGCCAATCCTTTGGCAGGTCTTGCAAGACATAGGGGTAACTAGTTACCTACGAGATATAAACTGGAGGCTGCATGATAACAACTATGCACAGGTCAGGTGCGGTCAGGCTGGTCAGTTGACAAAGCCGTTCCCTGTAGGTAGAGGGGTAAGGCATGTGCACTTGCTCCCACGTTATTCTCACTCAACATCAATGGTCTTATTAATTTCTTAGGAGGATCCTGGCCCTCATGTTTGCCGACAATACCCTTCTCCTCTCTAAGTCTCCCATGGACCTGCAAAAGCTCCTGGATCGCTTGGAGAAATTCTGTATAGAGTGGACCTAGAAATAAATGTAGGTAACACTAAGTATATGATATTGAAAGCGGGGCATTCGACCAGGGCTAACCCGACATTAGCAGGGATTCCACTTGAGAAAGTGCGTACTTTTTCCTAGCTGGGTATTACATTAAGTGAACATCTGGGTTGGAAGGCATACATTACACACCTCAGGTTAAAACTTGAGGGAGTTGGAGGAATAATCAACTTTACACAAAGCTCTCAGTTTCGACCTGCAAAGCCGTCCCTGTGGGTATATCAACACCAAACCCTAGGACGGCTAACTATGGAGCAGAGTTGTGGGGTCATCTAGATTCTTCTATTTTAGAATCAGTGGAGAATCTATTCATGCATCTATTGGTTAGCATCCCCCTTAGACTTGATCTTGGGATGAAAGCCCTATCAGATAAAACAGGTCTATGCCCAATTCTCTACTGGAGGAGGATCTGGACTACCCCAGAGCTCCACCCATATCGTGAAGGCCTACAAGAAATAGGGCTCTCGTAACATACCCTGGGTCAAGTATGTGAAAGCCACCCGGGGAGAGATCAATTTGGCAGCTTTGTGGAGTACCCCGAGAGAGGCAAGGTCGATACTCAAGTCGAACATTAAATCAGTCTACTGGCAGTAAAGGGATTCCCTAATATACTCATGGGCAAGCGGGGGTACATTGTCTGATGTTTTTCTCATAATTAAAGACGCATAAATTATAGAAGATTATTTGAATGAGATAGAGCCCCCCTTTAGCTAGGTGCTTTTACCTGTTATTTTGCATACTGGACTCCACCCCTTTACACATTTACTGCAAAGTGGGCTAAAAACCAGAGAGCAGACGGCTTGTGGTGCCCCTGAAGAGACCGTTGCATCTAGGATGTTAAAAACAGATTCGAGCAACCCACTGATTTTGCGCTCACTCGATTTTCGATGGCTATGTGGAGAGCTAGGGCAACGATATGTGCCTCCCCTGAGAACCAAACTAAAAATCCTGTCCCAAAATGTGAGATATATTGAGCATAATTTGTATCATCTTTAGTTGCATTCAGATGACCAAGAATTTGATTGGCTTCTTTCATCTTTTGATTTTTTTAAGCTTTTTGACCAAATGTAAACATATATTTTAAGTTCTTTTGCTGCACACAAGACTATTGTTCAAAGGCTGTTTTAAGCCATGAGTCGAAGTCCCATGTTTATATTGTATTTAATCACTGTGTTTTACTTATTTTACTGTTTTCTATGTGCTTTTATGGCCATCATGCTGAAATAAATGTCTTAATAATTAATTATTTTCACCATTTTAGTGAAAAAAGTCTACAATTGTATCTTTATCTAAAGTTTGACAAGTCTTTCCACAGCTTCCATGACAAGGGACAAACAGGCACATGCATCAAAAGAAAAACCGGTCGCAAACGGGCAGATTCTCAGAATCTGCCCCTTTGCGACCTGTATTTTTGCATTTGGGATGCATCATCCCAAATGCAAAAATCGCAATTAAGGAATCGCAAAATTGCGATTACTTAATTGCGATTGCATTTAAGGAATCGCAAATTGCTATTCCTTAAATACAATGCACTAAACTGAAAAACATAGCGATTTCACTAATAGGGGTCGCAAATTACCATCAATCTGAACTTGATGGTAATTTGCAAAAACTTTGAAAATTGCACAAAAGTGCATTTTTCAAAGTGCCATGTGGCGCACACATATGCCCTTATGGCATATGTGTGCGCCACATGAGCCCAGATGCCAAATTTGGGGGTGCAGCAGGGTGGCCTTTAAGGCCCCCTAGCACCCTTCAAATTGCATTCGCAATTTGCGAGTACCTATTTGGTACTTGCAAATAGCGAATGGCTTCCCATTCATTCCTATGGGCCTATTGGCCCATAGGAATGAATGGAAAGGCATTCCTTAATTGCGAATCGCAAGTTGCGATTCGCAATTAAGGAATTTGTAGGAATCGCAAATATTTTTGCAAAACCTACATGCATAGGCAATTGTGATTCCTTAATAGCGATTCCTTAATAATCGCTATTAAGGAATCGCAATTGCTAGCTTGATGCATGTACCCCATCATTGTTTGAATATAGCTTCCCTTCTATT
The DNA here is from genome assembly GCA_963921515.1 of Calotriton arnoldi. Classification (NCBI taxonomy): domain Eukaryota; kingdom Metazoa; phylum Chordata; class Amphibia; order Caudata; family Salamandridae; genus Calotriton; species Calotriton arnoldi. The sequence continues at coordinate 1,802,275 of CAWUFW010000706.1, read as the reverse complement.
TTTTTTAGCAGAAATTGCACCCTTGCCTGATTGATAAAGTGTCAATGGCAGGATGGATATCCAAGTAAAAAGGGGAATTTTCTCATTGTGGATCATCCAGCTGCTCTCCAGTTCTACATTCTTCCTAAGACACAAAAGAACAAGCATTCCAGACATCCCTCCCAAAAAGACTCATAGAAGTATGGTCTGCTTTGGAACCCCTCTCTGTGTTTGTTGACTTTGTTTCTACAACCATTAGTCACTGCTATGCCATTGTTGCCTGAAAACACTAATGATACATTCAATCTAGTACCGTCAGCTTCGAACCTAGTACCCAGATCTCTATTCACATTACCATAGATAGTTGCTCGACTCTTTTTTCATTTTTCAAAATGCTCAGACTTATTCCAATACCCATAAAACTCATTACAGTACTACACTGACTGAGTCTGCTGTCAGTGGTAAAGGCCTGCATCACATATTACACATGATGGACCACCACCCTGTGTAAAACATAGGGGGGCAGATTTACAAGCCCCTTGCATGACTTTTGCGCTGCAGTTGCGTCACTTTTTTGACGCAACAGCGGCGCAAACATTGCAGCCTATTTACAACGTGACGCATCTAGGGAGATGCGTCACGTTGTAAAGCCCTGCGTCACATTATACCTGCGTCAGGTATAATGTATGCAGGGTGGGCGTTCCCACGCAGGAAGGCCTCGTAAAAGTGACGCAGGGAAATCTACAAGATTTCACTGCGTCACTTTTAGGACGCCACTGCATCAAAACCTTACGCCTGCTTGAAGCAGGCTTAAGGAGTGACGCAGTGTATTGGTAATAGGCCTCAACACGCATTGCTGGAGTTGCGTCGTGCTTGCGACACGACTCCAGCAATGCGTGACTTTTCCGCCAACAGATGCGTCAGAATTTCTGACGCATCTGTCAATCCTTGCGCCATAGTGCGCCGTATTGACAATGGAGAAACAATATACCTCCGTGTAGGTAATAGTTGTAAGTAACACACACCTTGTCTCTTTGACTCCTTAATAGAACACACCACGTCCAAGTCCTGACGAAAACCCCTGACTGCTGACGGGGTTGGAAACGCGTTGACAACAGCGTCTGGGAAAAGCAAACCCTATTGGCTTGGGAGAAGGCTTAATTCATTCCCTCCATAGGCCATTATCAACCAAATTCATGGGATACCCAGAGCTGCGCATACAGGCAGGAGTATGAATAGTGGTAGTAAGCTGTGACTTGCTACTCCGCCTTGATGCTGTTTTTGATTTATGGACTGGTAAGCTTTATTTACCCCTTTGTGTTTCTGTAATTGTCCTTTTGATTATACACAACTTATCAATGTATTATACACATTTGCAAATACTGTTTCATATTTGTTAATTGTTTTTGTATTTCCTATGTTGAAAAATATCATCAGTTTGTGTTGTCCTTAATGTTTGACATGAATTTAATGTTGTTGCATTTACGGAATAACCCAGAAAATGTATGAAATAAATCACAAGAGCCTATAAATGTATTCCATTGGCTCTTCTCTTGATTAAACTTTAAATAGTAGCTACTGGATACTCTCAAGTATATCATTATTAGTGGTCTAATCCAGTTAGTTTAGAACCCAAGCCTTCCTTAGGTTACAAGTATTGCAAATACGGCGCATCTATGGTGGCGCAAGGGTTTCTAAGGGTGGCGCAGGGAAGTGACGCATCTATACAGATGCGTCTCTTTCTTGTAAATCTGCCCCAGGATGCATAGCACATGAGCAGCCTGTGTTGAGGAGTGTTTATCTGCCAGCCAGCAAAAGTGCTGTATCCATGTTAGATCACACTTCTTTCCTACCTTATTTTCTCACAAGACCATACAATATGTTTTTTTTAACACCTGATTCCCAAATAGGGCATTAAAAAATCAACTTAATTGTAATAAACCATGAAATACACTAATTTCTCTGTATTGTTATTAACAAATCCACCCTGTCAGGAAGGAATTATAGTCTGGATTCCTTGATATGAATCCCTCCCCTCAGTCAAGAATGTCTTCTAATCCCCCTTCCATTGAAGGGAGTTATGCTTCTCCGTTAGGAATGTATTACTGCCTCTCTTAGCTAGGAACAAAAACTCAGCAATCTTTATAGGTTCTGATCCTCTCTAGACATCCACCTCAACATCAGGAAGGTTGTGTATTACAACTGAATTATGTTTAATTCTCAACATCAGCAAGGTTGTATATTACCAATGGATTATGTTGAATTCTTCTCAAAGTTCATTAATCTTAGGATCGCC